>PGCI01000366.1:0-87234 GCA_002873125.1 Puccinia coronata f. sp. avenae | reverse complement strand
TATTATGGCACCTCTGTCTGTCAGTAATTCCATTTGATTCTACCATTTCACCCCTGCAACAATCTATCAGACACAAGCCATCCCCCGGTAAGATTTGGGAGTAATCACGGTCAAACTGATCAACGTCTATGGATGTCAAGTTTTTGTCATCAAAGACAAGAGACTTTGGAATTGTGATCTTGACACCAAGGCCATCTTGCGTCAAGACGTTTTGATTGATTTCAAGACATCTTGCATTGAGAGTAGAATCGTGCATGAAAAATAAAATCAGGATGACGACAACGCTAGAATAGAGCTGCACCGGCTCAAATAGGAAGAAGTGCTTCCCTTTAACCTTGCACATCTGAGGTTGGTGAGCAGGAGCAAGGCCTTTCAGCCACTTGAATGACTGCGAGAATTGGTAAACATTGGTTCCTTCGGATGCTTCAGGATAAAAGTCCAGGTTGGGGGCAATCAGGGGGTTTGCCAGGTCCTAATGCAAGGGCCAGCCAAATGAGGGCCCTCAGAAATAAGCCCACGGCACAGGAGGTTGAAGTGGACTGGACGCACCTGTGCAATGAGGGTCTGAGGGCTGAGCGCAAAAGTTGGAGTTCCAAATGGTGAGGCGGAAACATTGACACGGCTATTTAAGAGTGTTCAGATTCTTTTCCTTGACGCTTGGATGGTTGCCCAGGCAGGGAGGTCAACATTGCACAACGTCAAGATAGCACGTATCTTAGAATAAACTGAGCAAGAGATCACTGAGTGGGTATGGCCCATGATAAGCGAGCCAACAATCTCCTGGTAAGTTGAGGCACGCACAGCACATCAGTCAAGACACGGGTTCCAGAGGCGGAAATTTTGGAAATGGCCGCACGGACCATTTTACTCTTGAAAGGGTACCAAGTGGCAGATGGCTGCCCCCTAGCCCCGCCAGATTTTGTGTGACTGCTCTTGTGGTCTTGATCCGCGGACGGAGGTGGCATTGGCCCTTCCTGCAGCGCCTCCAGCTCAGCCTCCAAGAATGAGCTATCAGGTTGGCCAGCGGCAGCGAGTTGTTGACCCCGCTAATTATGGGATCAATTTCATCAAGTTCTTCCTCAAGGGTCCGCTGTGGTGTTCCAAACATGACACAAATTTTCAATTTTTTATTTTATCTATTTTTCTCTTATTTCCTATCTATTTCTTTTCTCTTTCTCACTTTTTCTCTTATATCCACTCAGATATCCTCAGATATTATTGGAAAATGAGAATCCACGGCAAAATTCACTCTAGAACACAACTCACGGATTTATCACCACTCGACCGGATCAGGAAGTATCAACAAATCAACATACTCTGTCACCTAAACCTTAATCCCTACTACAGTCACCAAAATACAAAACCCTCAAAATCCCATAGATTGTTCCAGAAACACATTCTTCAGGCCAAATGACCCTAGGGAACAACTCACGGAATCTTTGTTACATGCCTGGATCAATAGTTATGGCCAATATTAGTTCCTAGACCCAAGTTTATTCCAGTTATTCACAGTTACGCGGCGCTTTCACAAGGCAATCACACAAAAACCCCACCCACAACTCAACCACTAGGCCCAGGTAACCCCTTTTCTAGGATGTTCCACCCAACTTAGGCCCACAACACTCATGGAAAGTTCCATCAGGTTCAGAACCACAAGTCACACACATTTCACTTGTTCCATTGTTCCATTTGTTTCCATCAACCACATTTCAGCCATGATTAGTCATCAATTGTTGTTCCACTGTGTTCCATGACCATTGTTCCAACCACAAGTTGACCACCTCCCATTTGTCAGGATTTTGATGTAAAAGAGGCTCTCCTCTATCTGTTTTCCCCCCTCCTCACCAGATTCTGGGATCCCATCACATTACACACCATCCACAGATACCTTTCACTATCACCTATAGTCTAATACCCTGGTCACTCCTCATTATAAGTCACTCAATATTGAGGTTTTAGTAAATCAACATCAGCAATAACAACTTCATCATTACTCATTTAAACAACTCATCTTGACCCACTTGGTAGAAGCGTCAGCTCCCAAAAACTCATTTTGCACTACAAACCAATATCATCATCACCTACCATCAACAACACCATCATCAGTCACCACTATCATCTTTATCATCATCATCACACACACTTAACACTCAACACATCCTTAGTCACCTATACTTGCTATACCATCTGAAGTATCTTGGATACACTTACTATCACTTGAATTAAAGCCTGCCAATCATAGATTGGGGGGTCTTGTTTTAGTGTCTAGTATAGGAACGGCAGAGTCATCCTCACATCATCCTGTTCCGCACTCAGCAAAAGGTCTTCACTGACACTTTTGAGCTTTACACCGCTGCACTCTAAAAGTTTTAAACGACTAAAGATTCATTGCTAGGTTTAGTTCATATGTTGTAGAATGAAAGGACACAAGTACAACACTTTGAAGCAAATGAAAACAACTGAAAGCTGATGCTGAGATTGCGAAGATGTGGAGCTTGAGATTTACCTAAAGGCAGGGAGGTTGAGAACCGATTGCGCAAACAACAATGATTTATTCATTCACTCCGCTCTGCGGTTGAAATGAATAAGGCTATACTTCGTCGTCAGCTGTCTTGCCTCTTTGCTATTCTACAGAGATCAAGAATTGATTTACTGCTAGGCCCTTATCTCTGTTCCTTTTTGATATAGGGAGGTTTTATTGTTCCTGACAATAGTAACGATCTCTTTCTGTCTCAAACAAAGAGAAGGTTTCAATCAGTCTTCTTGTCTTATGCTGTTCACTTTAAGAGCTAATCTGCTTACTTCTCTGGGAAAAAGCTGATACGTGAGATGAGTGAACTAGCGATCTTCGAGGCTGGTTGGGTTGGTTTTCTGTTTGAGACAAACGAACGTTAGCTTAAGCTTCCACATCGATCAAGTCTTAAACTTTGCTTACTCTTTGTTGTTCACAGAGATGTGCGAGTTAAGTTTGATAGGTGGTGAGGGTTCTGCGTTCGTTCTGGAGGAAAGGAGGGGTTTTTAAGTTCTGCTTTCTCCTTTATAGCTTCAGATCATGGTTTTGCTTACGGTTGATCGTGTGATCCGCTTGGCTTATCAAGCTCCTTGCTCGCGCTCGCTGAAAAGACAGGACAACTATGGGAGTCGAACCCATGTCACAGTCATGGTACAGACCTGCTCTACCACTGAGCTAAGCCGTCTGATGCATGGCGTACAGAGGCTCCAACAATTGCAGCCGATCTGCCCGATCTCTGCTCATGATCTGTTGAATGAATCATCTTGGTTAGTCTGTCTGATGATCATTCATGATGTTCTAATTTGATGATGTACTGTTGTGCTTCATCTGTCTTGTCTCTTGTTTGTTCTTCTTGCTGACTTTAGCTGAATCCCAACATAGGGGGGGTAGGGGGATCTTCCTTATCATACAACCCTTCCATTGAAGCCCACACTTGGTCGGCACGTTCGGCTTCCTGAGCCTCGCGAGTGGCCTCGTCCTCTTCATCTGCACTGCCGGCATTAACCGGTCGAACACGGCAGTTCGAGCGGTGCTCGAACAGCCGTGTTCGACCGGTGATTGGACAGGCACTGTCCGACCGAAGCACCTGCCGGAGGGTCGGACAGGCCTGTCCGATCAGTTCCTGGGACCGGTTGCACAGGACCAGCCGGGACCGGTCGGACAAATCTGTCCGACCAGTTGGCTCTCGCTTCGGTCGGACAGTGTCCGTCCGAACACCGGTCGAACACGGCTGTTCGAGCACCGCTCGAGCAGCCGTGTTCGACCGGTTAATGCCGGCAGTGCTGGGGGCAACGTACCTGTTGGAGAGGATCGACGGTGTTGGTCAGCAGCTGAAGGGGCAGCCGCCAATCTTGCATTGAGCACATGATTTGGCCTTCGGCGGTGCTTGGCAACATCGGTTCGCTCCCTTGCATGAGGGCAGATGAGGCACCGGTATGTGTGCCTCGACCTGTCAACCAGCTGGAAATCTGACAAAAGGAAAACAAATGTTGGGCCATTGCCCTGTTAGCGCTCCGAGGCCGAATGAAGTTTCTCCACACAAATCCCAGCCTATTTGGATCATCCATGTGCGGCCTTATTTCACTTGCTGATTGGCAGGTGAGAGCGAGGTGTATTTGCTGTCACCAAGCGCAACAACATTGGAGGCCAACAAGACCCTTCCTGGGGAGCTTTTCCCAATGTCACTGGCCGCCGATATCATCTCGTGGACCTGAAACACGTCAGGATCTCTGTCTTGAACAAGCTGCCGGGTCCGGCCCAAGCCGAAACGGGGGCGCCTCAGTTGCTCCACCGTACCGCCCTTGGGACCAGTCGCGGCCCAAGGTCATCAGTACTGCCGCCCCCAGGTCGGTGTCTCAGGGGGCGCCCCTGGGGCGTGTCTCACGCTCCCGTGACCGGGCGGGGACCGCACCGTCCCTGGGCCGCGCCCAAAGTTGGGAACTCGTCCCGCTGTGTACTCTTCCTTCCTCTCCACTGCATCCCTCTTTCCGGCGCATTCCAGCGCGTCATAATTACCGGCCCTCTGAAACGACGGGATGACTTCAATATGTATGACGTATGATGCGCTTCGAGGGATTGGGCTTTGTCCACCTGATCGTCTTATGACATGGTATTGCAAGTTCAGAACTAGAAACAAGCCACCATCTGTCACTTACTTCACCCAGTATCTGCACAGCTGTTATTCGTTTTAGTGGAATGCTGCGTGATAGATGGAGTTGGCCTCTGTCGGCCTCACTTGTCTGATCTCTAGTCAAATTCTCTGAGTGTTGTTCCACATGTGAGGACTTGATGGGCATATAACGATCCAGGTGGCGTGAAGAAGTCCCTCGCATTCCCACAATCAAAGCAGCCTGCAACTACGGATATAAGAATCCCCTTGTTTATGAAAGATGCTTGTAAACTCTAATCCTCTGGCTCCATCCGCTGTGTGGTACTTGACTTGGAGACTTGCATCGGCCTTACCAGGCCTTTTTCCAGTTGGAAGTAACTTGTTCAGACCTTCATCTCTTGCTTCAGGTGAAGAAGAGCTCTACGACCTGGTAAGATGTGGTAACTTACCGCTCCCGACGCAAACTCAACCCGCCGACGTCGAACCATCCTGCTCAGCTGTTAGTTCCCACAAAAGAGATTTTCCTGATCGCAGCGGCTCCGAAAGTGAGAATGAATTTCTTTGTCGCTCAGTTTGTGGCGGTATCACTGCTATTCGCTACTGATCATCTCCTCTGCGTTTTTCAAATCAGTACCCCCAGAACTTGAAGGCAGCCTGTTTCCCAGAGTGAAGCAAAGGAGAAAGTCAGGGGAAACTGACCATGGCCAGACGAGTTTGATACCTATCTGTGCCCCATGTCTTCCACAACCTGGCGATGTTATTGAAAGACCTTACCAAGTTGGACCCAATAGCTATATCAAGAGTAAGTTATCAGATTTAGGTTGTTAATCAAACTGAAAGACATCAATCAACTTCCAGCTTGATATCCAAGATATTTTGGTATAAAATTGATCATGTCTCTGAACTTCTGCTCATTCCCATTTTCTATACAGGGCCACTTAATGTTTTTTCTAAAAATATGTTGCCAAAGGAAGCCACCTTCAAGCCAGTGGACTCTGACATAAGAAAATGTACTGCTTTCCCCAATTCTCAGGATGCTCTCCATCATGATGAAGCTAAGAATAAAAAAATTGACCTGGAGAATCTAAAAAGAAACTCCGAAAGACAAATGATGAGTGAAACTTTCTTGGGGCATTTTACTAACAAGTTCAGTGAAAGATTTGATTTTGAATTGAGGAGAAATACTGGAAGATCTACAAGTTGGAACCCAACAGAAAACCTCCCAATCAAAATAACCCAATGCATCATGGAAATAGGCTATTCAATAAAAATTCACCCCCTTCTCCATAATATGGAACAAGATGAAATAAAGAAATTTTCTAGAAATCCAAGAAGCCGGGATCTTTTTATCCCATGCAAAAGTTTAATTGAATGGCTTCTATTGATTAATACATCAGTTTTGCAGAAGCTTGAAAAAGGAAGAAGGAATTATGAATCTGAACTAAAGTCTCATGAATTACTTATAGATTGGATTTTCAATGAAATTTTTGATCCTGGAGAAAGTAGGTTTCCTCTTTTTGGAACCCGCAAAAACATTGAAGGGATACACTTTGATGAATGCCAGAAAGTTTTGATGAACTATTTATTGGGTATGAATGGATCAAAAAAAGCATCAGAAGTGTCTCTAGACCTAGTTATTTATTACTATAAGGTATTGCAACCTCAAACTATGGAATTCTTGATTGAAATGGATGATGATTTGAAACCATTCTTGAAAAATTTAGTTCACAATGCAATCATATCACATTTGAAAATACACAACACAGTGGAAACTCTTGATGAACTTCTTGAGAATGTGAGAGGCTTGCAATTGATGCCTTTTGAGAAGTTTCCTAAGGTTTTGAAACCCAGAGCTTTGAAGAATGGAAAAGTTGGATGGATAATATCATTTAACCAAGAAGAACAAGATATTTTTGAAAAGTTTAATCAGTTACCAATAATGAAATATAGAAAAACAGGGAGGAAAAAGGAGAAATTACATAACCTTCCAATGGTAGTCTATTCCCCCAGATTTTCTCTTGAAAACAGAAGTGAATCAGAAAAATTCTTTTGGATAATTGAGAAAACAGGGTTTATGTATGAGAAAAGAATGATTTGGCCAAAGCTCAATCAGCTGATAATAATATTGAAAGCTTGTCACATGCTATTGATGGAAGATCTAAAAGAGAAGGAACCATACTTTAATAAACTATATTATAATAAGCAATTTTTTCATTGGATCAAATGCCTGTTGCTGGGAGAAGAGGGAGTAAGGATACCATTAATGGGAGAGTTTGTCCTACCAGAAGGTCAAATTTTTGACTTTAGAGACATCAATTATTCATATTTTCTTGATGGTCAAATCATATTGCTCAATTACTTTTCCTCTTCAGACTATTTTTCTAGAGCTGTACATGCATCTCTTGTTTTAATTTACTTTTGGTATAAAGATCAAGGAAACAAAGCCTTCAATCATAATTTTCCAAATGGGAATTTATATTGGCAAAGAATGAATGAAATAACTACAAAAACGTTTTCTGATGGAGCTAAGTTCCATGCCAAGAATATTGTAGCTTATCTTTCAGCTTGAAATTATTTGGATTGGTATCAACTTATCTTGATCAAATTTTGAGTTATCCTAAGAGCGTAGGAAGAAAAGAAAAATCAGGGAAAATTATTCCAGTTGGAATTGAAGAAAATTCATGCAGATATTCTTGAGACGTGAAACCTCCTACCCTCAGGCTTCACAAAGATAAAATCCTCAAATAGTCTTCATTTACATTTAACTATAAGTCACCAAACCTTTGCAATGTAACTGATTCAGTAGATATTCCTTGGCTAACTCCATCTACTACCCTAGGTTTAGTGTTTCATGTATTGATTTTCTCTTTCATTTCATTCTTCTCCTCTTTTTCCCTCATTTTCAACTTCCTCAATAGTTTCTTATTTGATACTTTACAGAGAAAATCTTTTAATGACTTCATCTACCGCACTTGAAATCAGATCCATTGTTAGGTTCCAGAATCTCTCCAAGAATGACAATTGGACCCTCCTGGTCTGCTCATACCTCCAGAATTCCAGGAGATCCAGTAGTCTGACCCTTCATTGTGATAAGAATGAAACGAAAACAGGAACAATTTCATTTCATAGTACACGGAAAACAACAACTCTAAATACATGCTCTCTAGGGGGCTAAGGTGAGACCCACATGTAAACCAGTAGGGGTTACAACACTCCCCCCTCAACTAGCCACTGTGCATGATACATGTCCTCAAATATTCAAAAGGTTCTTGCAACAATGCTTTGGTAAATATGTCTGCCAACTGCTCTTTTGTTGGAACCCATATCAGCTCAGTCTTTTTCTCATGTAACACCTGAGTAGTCAGGAAGAACTCCCGCTCCATGTGCCGGACACGTTTATTTGCTGAGTTGTTGACACTTATGCGTATAGCTGCTTGGTTGTCACAGTGCATGCTACCGGTGAATTGTTTCTTCAGGATAGCATGTAGTAAGTGGCAAAAACATAGTACCTGGTGTGTCCCAACACCAAGGGCCATATACTCAGCTTTGCAGGTGGATAAAGCTATCAGAGTGAATCTTCTGGAAGTCCAAAGTACAGGACAGCCAAAAAACGTCACCAGAATACCATAGGGGGTCTTTGAGTACTCTCCCCCCCATGAGGCATCACTGAAACACTTCAGGGGTTTCAGGCGGTCATCTGGAAATAAGTGCAGGTATAGGTCAGCAGAATGAGCCAAGTATCCAATCAAATGTCTTAATCCTTTCCAATGGTTAGTGCCTGGTTTCGCCGAGAAACAAGCAAGTAGGTTGACTGCAAAAGCAATGTCAGGCCTGCTGCCTACTGCTAAGTAGCTGAGGGAGCCTATAATAGATAAAAATTTAGTTGACTGCGATGTGTCGCCGTCAGGGTCAGTGATCAGCTCAAGGGAAGGGGGTTATAGAGGAGTTTTGTGGGCCGTGGAACCGTCCCAATGTTCCTCCAGAACTTGTGAGATGAGTTTTGGTTGTTGTAGGCAAAAACCGGCTTGTGTTCTTCTTATTTCCAAACCCATGATAGAATCAAGGGAAGGTGTCCATTTAATTTTAAGCAGGCCCTTCAGGCCGTCCTCCAGCGCTTTAAGTAAGTCAGGTGACGGGCCAGTCACAATTCCATCATCAACATGGATCCAGACAATGCTGCATTCCATCTCATGCTTGACGGTTCAAAGGCTGTTGTTTTACTGACTAGCTACACTGCAAGAGCTACGCTTTGTGGAGCGGTAAGCGCAGCAAAAGCGTAGCGATCCTGGTCCCACTTTGCTTGTGAGCCTGGGTCTCTTCTGTGTCAGCCTCTGTGATGCCAAGGGCTAGTACCTTTTAGCTACACAAGGTGATAAGAGTGCAAAATAAGGGTAGAGTAGGATAATTTCACATAGAAAAGTAGTAGGAAAGAAATAAAAAAAATATAATTCTTTTTTATAGAGGGGCCTGCTGGCGCAGGGGTGTTTGTAAGTGCCCTCTAAATCAGAGATCTGCTAAGCAGGGTGGTATCTGATTAAGCAAACAATGGGTTTCTGCGTAACAGAAGGTGGTACCAAAGTGCTTTTCCAATTAAGGAACCAGAATGGGGACATAGGATGAAAGAAGTACTCACTATTGCTTCTTTCAAGCCAAAAAGCCACGTAGGGGGGTGAAGTAGAGCTTCTGGGTAGATTGAAGGGTTTCTGCGCAGGAGCTGGACACGTAGGATGGTTGATTTAAAGAGAACACCACGGATAAAACAGGCAAAACAGGGCAGAGTAACTGAAATAAGGACAGGACATGGCGTAACTGATTGACTGTAATAATAATTGATGATTGGGAACAACTTTTGGCGTGGAAAGAGGGCTCTATATATACTAATTTCACTCATAGTGGAGGACCTTTCTGCCTGTGTGCGTGTAGTAACTGGTTTTCAGCGCAATGTGGCCAATTTGGGAGATTGGCACTAACAAGGCTCATCCCAATGACACTGCTGGTCATTAATTCAGCGTCACAAGTGCTTTTTATGACCTTATTAACCTATTTAGTTATTGTAACTAAGGTACATAGCAACACTGACGTGTAATTGTATCTGAAATGGGCCACAAATGACGCAAATGGGCCACAAATGGCTAAGGCCAATCATTAAAGGCCACGCTGGCTATGTTACTCTTATGTATTCAAGGTTTTTATTAATAAAACCTTGTAAATAAACCACGTAGAATCTACTTTTACCCTAGTTACACTTGTACATATGTGGTAACTAGGGGATTAGCTATTTCCACGCATTTGGCCAATTTCCAATTGGATTATATAATCCACGCGCGGGGTTGGAGGTTTAAACCCCAATTGGGCCTAACTCCCAAACTATACACAACACCTCAATTATAAGTCCATAATTGGTCATGTCACATATAGTATGCATATGTAACAAGTACATACGTGTGCAATGTCTATGTGACATATATTTGTGGCCAATTCTTACGGGTAATTGGTTCAAGGTGAAGGAGTAGGAATTTAGGGGTACTTCCAGTGAGGGACCCTACATTAATTTGCATGAGGATTCAGAATATGGCATAATATTCTAAGTTATCTTTAAGGTTTAGAATTTCTTTAGTTATTTTTGTAAAAGTAGTTATTATTTTAATTTATTACTTATTTTTATGGTGCCAGGACTTTGCTAAGCTTATTGGATAAAAATAAGTAAACTGAGTTTTTTGTACATTATTAGTCATATAAATGGGTCTTAATATTGTAGTAATAATGTCTCTATTTATGTTACCTTTGTCAGGTTGGCTCTGTCATAGTAGCAAGCTGACATTATGTGACAACAGGGCACAAATATATATTTCAAGGGAAGATGAGGACAAAAAAGGGGAGGGCTTAAGAAGAAAGATGAGTCTGAAAAGACTGGTAATGAGCTCAATCTCAAGGAGAGCAAGAGTAACAGAACCGGGCAGAGCCACAGTCTCTTCAACCTGAGAAACAGGAGAAGGTACAGTCAGGGACTGCCTTATTTTTTATGCCAAAGGCAAAGGATACTTATAAGGAAACCTGTGTGGTGTGAAGTGCCACAAGACTAAGATGAAGATGATCGATCCTTTAAGGATAAGTGATGATGGTGCCTCTTTGAGATGAAGAAAAAGAGAGAGAGGGTTGGAAAGATCAAGCTCAAGAGGAACTTGGAGAAAAAGAGAAGTTGGCAAAGCTGCTTACTAGTCAGACAGATGACACCAGATGACCACGACAATACGACAAGGGGAAATGATGGGACCTTGGATGCTGAGTAGTGAGGAGTGTTTGTCCAGTTGTTCTGTTTTTCTTCTAAGTTGGTTGATGAGTGATGATGAAAATTTTCATCTGCCCAACTTTGAAAGTGATGAACCATGTTTATCAAAATGAATATGCATTATGAGGTTGAACTTAGAAAATGATTAGGTGTTGTGTGAACTTCCTGGTTAATTACTTCACTCTTATATTACTTCACACTTATACACAACAAAGTGTGGATATTATAATATGAAAATTCTTGTATTGAAGAGAAGAATAAGAAGAGAACATTGTTGAAGCCTTCTGGGCAACATTGTTGTCTCTAAGGCTGACATTGCTACGTCTTGTGTCCCCCGTGCTCCTACCATCATAGAAGTACACTCAGCCGCGACTAAAGTGTACTGTTGACAGTCTTCTCACGCCAGAGCCGCGTTGCGCTGAGTCCGCCCAGAAATCCCATCAACCCGGCGGGCTTTGCCCGCCGAAGCTTTGTAAACTTGATTTTATTTCTCACTTACTTTTGCTCTCGTCCACGAGTAGTATCCTGGTTTTTCCAACACCCATTACACCCACTCAGCTAACTTTCCTTCCCCCTACATATCTTGCACTTGCTATCAATATGTCATATTCTCACCCTCTCCCAATTGTGCTAATGTTCTCTGCCAAACACTTGGCACATCATAAATTACGAAGCCCCACTTGCTAGTAGTACTGTTACTAAAGAGACTAAACACAAAAGAGCTCCGAGCCAAATGCAGCAAGTGATAGAATTACACTGTAGTAGGTCAGCCCACTACAGTGAGACTTCAAACTACACGGAAACAATTGCGAGTACCGGAAAAAACCAAAAAACCGTTGATTGATGAAGACACCACAAGCGAGGTAAAAGTGAGACAGCATGAGAGTGATAGATTGAGATTAACGTATGATCAAAAGAGAAAATGGAAGGTAATTTTTTTTTCTGGAAATTCCAAGGACTCAGAATCATCCAAGATCAAGAGATGTCAAAATCTTGGGGTCCAACCATTCATCATTTTGACCTTTGTTTGGGGGCTCACTTGCATTGTTTGATTCAGATTCTAAAGAATCATTGGAATCATCCAATGTTTTGGGTTCCTGGTTGCGCAAATTGTCTTCAAAAACATAACAATAGAGTGTTGTACGTCCTTTTTTCTCCAAGCATTCTTGAGCCATCGAGAACCACGCTTTGGCAGTTGAACCCATTGCAAGGCCATCCAATAACCGGCGTGCGTCCTCTGCCCATTCCAGAACAAGTTGGTGGTGACTCTCCCACTTGAGGACTAATTCTTGCTTGATTAATGCAACCTTGACGACAACCGACCAGTTTTCAAGAGGTACTGATGTTATAGATTCTACTGAGAAGGTAGAGCTATCAACTCCCTCCTCCAGAGTTGTCAAGAGCCAATATTGAGACAGTACGTGCTCTCTTTGTGGGCATCATCAACTATTGAAAGAGTGTCTCATGATTGATAATGGCCATTGAGAGTGTCAGCCCTCTCAATGACCAGTCACAGCCATTGAGAGGGTATGACGCTCTTGATGGCCGATATTGGCCATTGAAAGTAGTGTTCTCTCTTGATGGTCGGCATTGGCCATTGAGCGCTCGTTGTCTTGGAGAAGCCAGTTTGCTCTTCCTTTGGGTGGCATATCGTTTGGCAGGGTTGCATATACATATGTACGAGGATATTGTTTGGAGTTGCCTAAATATGTGTGGATGAGCTATTTTGACTTTAGCTCAGATTTTAGCTCATGAGCTAACCCTTGCTAACTTTAGCAAGTGTTAGCTGAGAATTGAGCTTTGAGCCATGTTAGCTTGGGCTTAGCTCACCCCGGTGCGGTTGAATTTTGGGGCTAAAGTACTTAGCTCACACGGAACTAGCCACCGGTACGGATGCTCTAAGTTTTGATATTAAAAAAAAGTTTTTTCAGTTATGCATTATAAGATAAATGCAATAAGAATTCAAAGCCACCTACCATCAGGCCCCGTGAGATTCCATTGTTGTTCTCTTAAGAACTCTGCATCACCCGATTCATCCTGTTCTAGTTGCCCCTATTCCAGAAATTCTTCAACAAGGCCAACAGGAAGATCTGCATTTACTGCGTCATTTATGAGGTTTCTTTTGACATGAGGCATTAGCAAGTGTTCATTTATTCAAGGAATGACATCTGAATTACCTTAGCTCAGTCAATAGCTTGATCTGCCGTTGAAAGTAACTTGCTAATTTGTTTTGTCTCCTCTTCTGTGTGACTTTTCTGGAATTCGACTTGATCAGCCCACTGAGACTGGAAAAATTCTATGTTGTAAAGGGGTGAGTTATTGATGGTGTCATGTGTTTGTGTTGCATTTTTTTGGCTTTGCACCGGGACAAATGGATTGATTTTTCCACATAGGATGGCTAGATCTTCCATTGCTTTCTTTTTCCGTGCTTCTGCAGCCTGTTGCTTATGACAAATCCATATCACTGAAATTACAAGCTCAGTATTCAAAGATGCAGAAAATGTGAGGAAGCAATGACTGACTTAGGCGTCTAATTCCTCTCCGGTTGTGAAATTCTACAAGACGGAAAGAGCTGCGAGACGGTGGTTTCTTGTGGCATACCGCAAACCCCCCACCAAAGGGACTAGAAACAACCAGAGCCTTTCCAACCCCTCGCCATCTGAATGTCCCCATCCACTATTTAAACGTGGACTGTAATCCAGCTGACATCCCCAGTTGTGAACGTAGGAGTGAAATACACTCGTCCCAAAAGTCAATCGGGTCCGATCCAATGGGAATAGGTTCCTCTGAAGCATTGAATAAAGCATATTGGTCAATCACTGAGGCAAAACTTTTATTCCTGGGGGTATGGAAAATATTTACAAGGTCCAGAAACTTGTTGAGAGTGCATCCAATGTCATAAAAAATCCTCAATGGCCTGGTTGGCCCTACGTCTGACGTGATTCGCTTGATAAGAGCCAAGGGATAGCTGCGATTCTCTCCTTTGCCGGTGATATTAGCCAAGTAAAAAACTGAGTCATGTCTGCAACAGCAGCCCATCAAACCAGTATCATCACACTGTTTCCACGTTCCTTCATTTTGTTTATCATCCGCCGCTTTATGGGCATCCGCACACCTGTCCCTCTGAGGGAGGGGTAAAGATCAGTAAAAATAATTGCAATGTAAGGAAATTGACTTACACCAACTCAAACATTGTAAGTAATCTCATTTTGTTTAATTTTCTTTTTCATTTCGAGGATCTCAGTGGGGTCAAGAAACCCATTGGGTGTGACTAGTGGCTCGTAATTTTTGCTGGCTGCCATGTGATGTTGGTGTTGAAAGTTTCCGTCACGACATACGTAAAGTGGATTGGAAGATGCATTGGGGAGCGGGGAGCGACCAAAACAAGCGGGGCAGGAATTGACTGCAAGCAATTCTAGGCGTGTCAACTTCATTTTGTCCATCACAAGCTTCTTTGTCATCTGGAGCAGGACTCGATAAATATTGACAGTCTGAGTAAATTGCTTTTGGAGGGATCATTTCTGAGGATGTAATGGATATAAATACACTGAAAATTCAAGAGTAGTCAAAAAAAAGAGAAACTTGACATACCTTGCCACTTGAAGACTGAGTGAATAATGGGGTTGAGCGTTCTTCCAAACAGCATTGGAGAATGCCCACAAAGGGGTAGAAGCCAACGTGACACCACTCCCATAAGTGGTTATGAAATGCTAGTAATTGCATTGAAAAAGCTGTGCTGGGCCTGTTTGGGGAGCTTGCCATGTATCCCAATGCCAGAAGACGGATCACGTCTGGACAGCATTTGCAAAACGGAATCTCTGCGCGGATCTGGCCTTTAATAAAAGACATTGATTGAGTTTATAACCCAATGGAGTCAGTAAACAAACCAGGATAAATAGATCAGAAAGCCATAATTTCAAAAGCCAAAATTTCATACCCATTATATCTATCAAATCAACCACTCTTATTGACTGGTTTGAGAAACCGCAAAAGTTGTGTAAGTAATTTGTCAAAGGGAATGATGATTCTGTCTTTGTCCAGTTAGAAGTCTGATGTTTGAGCCAAACGTATGCGCCATGGAGTTGTGGGGTTAACTTCACCCAATTTGAGAGAGTTTGGGCGGCCAATCTCTGTTGTTGCACCGTTTGGTGATAGTCTGAAATAGAACTGAGCAGTGGTGCGCTCCCAGGTGTTGGAAGTTGGTGGTTTTCAGGTAGATTGGGCAGAGGTTGCTCTTCCTGATCTTCCCAGGGGTCAACGTGTTGCTTGTCTTCATCGGAATTGGGAGGGGGTTTGCCTGATCCACCATCTGCATGTGGAACCTCTGATTGATACTGGACCTGTCGAGCGACCTCATCCAGACAATCCAACTCAAACAGCTATTCAGAAAAAGAAGGTCCAGTCCGTTTCTTCTTGCGGCAAGGCTGATTAAACACACATGACCGGTGCCGAGGCATGATGGTGGGTGATGGTGAAGGCGGCCAGCGGTGGTTGTATGTTTAATGGGTTGAGTTTTAACTGTTATGATCACATAACATGCAACTCACATGGAACATGCAAACCACAAAATTTCAATCCTCAGGGTAATTGTAGTTGAACCACAATGCCACATTAAGAATCCATCAGAAATGTGATTGCCCCCCCCCCCGCCAAGCGAAGAGAATCAACCAATTTGTGCAGCAAATTATTCAAAGATTTTAATCCATCACAAGAAAGTTGATATTATCATGTAACTCAAGTTTGAGGATGTAACTCAAGTTTGAGGAAGAAACCTGCAGGAATCAATAATCATTTCATGCCAAGGGTTGGGGTGAATTCTTATTATCAAAATAATTTACGTGTTGCAAAGACAGATTTAGAAACATTGGTATGTATCATGTCATTTGGTCCAGCACATGCAGACTAATACTTGTGCATGTGTTACTTAAATCTCCACTCTGTTATGTGAAGTACAACTCTGAAAGTACTTGGGCAAATGACATGATTCCAAATTAAATGGTGGGAATACCTTTTTTTATGATGAACAAATTGAATTCCCCTGTTGGAATAATGTTATGTGCTCACCCCAGAGTTACACCTGGGCGCATAACAGAGTGGTGACTGTGGATAGAAACACATGCAGACTGTGGATAGAAACACATGCACAAGTGCAACTCTGGAAGTAATTGAGCAGATAACATGATTCCAATGGTTGAAATAGTTTTTTTGATCATCAATCAAATTAATTAAACAATTGGAATCATGTTATTTGCTCAATTACTTCCAGAGTTAAACCTGGGCACATAACAGAGTGGTGACTGTAGAAACACATGCACAAGTCCAACTGATCTGGAAGTACTTGGGCAAATAAAATTATTCCAATGGTAGGAATAGTTTCTTTGATGATGATGAAAATTAATTCCACAATTGGAATCATGTAATTTGGCCCAGCACTTCCAGAGTTGCACTTGTGCATGTGTTTCTGCAGTCACCACTCTGTTATGTAGTCAACACTCTGTTGTGTGCCCTGTAACTCTGGAAGTACTTGCCCAAATAACATGATTCCAATTTTGAAATTAATTTTATTCATCCACAAAGAAACTATTCCTACCATTCAAATCATTTTATTTGCCCAAGTACTTCCAGATCAGTTGGACTTGTGCATGTGTTTCTACAGTCACCACTCTGTTATGTGCCCAGGTTTAACTCTGGAAGTAATTGAGCAAATAACATTATTCCAATTGTTTAATTAATTTGATTGATGATCAAAAAAACTGTTTCAACCATTGGAATCATGTTATCTGCTCAATCACTTCCAGAGTTGCACTTATGCATGTGTTTATATCTACAGTCACCACTATGATCTGTGCCCAGGTGTAACTCTGGATTTTTTAGGCAAACCCCATATCTCCCAAAAAAATCCCCCCCCCCCCCCAATGAAGTAAATGGGTACCAAATCAAAATCATTCTTCAAAATTTTCTTGGGTACCACTCTTATGTCCATAGCTTTCCACAAAATTAGTTTTGGACAAAAAATTGTTTATTAGTGGTCTGGAGAGCCAGGCACGCAGCTTTTGGACCCGAGTCCATGAGAACGGGGCTCTCTAGACGCAAACCTGCCGTGCTTCATGCACATGACACTGCCAGAAAAGCTGGCTCGGATGGTCGCATCCGAGTTTATATTGGACGCGACCATCCGATTCAAACTCGGGCGCCGGGCCACCGAGTGAATCGTTGACCGATTCAAACTTGGTGGCCCTGGCGTTTGGCCACCGAGTTTGAATCGGTTCTTGATTCACTCGGTGGCCCGGCGCCCGAGTTTGAATCGGATGGCTGCATCCGATGTAAACTCGGATGCGACCATCCGAGCCAGCATTGCTGGCAGTGTGACGGATGAACACCTGGCAAGAGCGACGCCTTGAGCATCTTATATACCAGCACCATGCTGGTGATAGATTCTCATCCGCCTTTGTCTCCCCCGCTCCAACGCTCCAAGAAACACTGTTTTTCTCCGCTACATGTTTTCTCTGACCGCCCACCCACCCTCGTACGCATAGGTACTCTATATCAGGGGAAGGGGGGAAGAGAGGTTTTAGGAGGGGGTAGGGGTAACTCTCTCCCCCACCAAGCAAGTTTTGTAACGCAGCATTTCCTAGAAATATATTCTCTGTTTTGTGTATCCGAAATTGGCCTGTAAGGAAGACCAATACCTTGTATTCTTCTACCTACGACACCTTTTGGGATTTCCACCAACCCAAACATTGGCTACCTTGGGTCTCCTGACCGGGGTAGCCTAGAGGTCCCCTCGACGGGAAAAACCTTGACAAATGTACAAAGAAAAATAGTGACATGGATAGGCAAATCCCATATCTCCCAAACTACTACCACCCCGTGGAAGTGAGTGGGTACCAAATAAAGATCTTTCTTCAAGAAAAATTTGAGTGGCATTTTTATGTCCATAGCTTCTCAGAAAGTCACGTTATTGACAAAATAAGTTTTTGCCCTGCTGCATTGTTTAGGTTAACCCCAAATCTTACAAAATAATTATTCCACACGGAGTCAAATGGGTACCAAATAAAGAGCTTTCTTCAAGAAAAAATTGGGTGCAATTTTTATGTCCATAGCTTGTCAGAAAGTCACTTTATTGACAAAATAAGTTTTTGCCCTGCCGCATTGTTTAGGTTAACCCCATATCTCATCAACTACTTCTTCCCCACGGAAGTAAATGGGTATCAATTAAAGGTCTTTCTTCAAGAAAAATTTGGGTGCCATTTTTATTTCCATAGCTTGTCAGAATGTCAAGTTATTGACTCAATAAGTTTTAGCACTGCTGAATTGTTTAGGGTAACCCCATATCTCTCAAACTACTGTGTCCCCCACAGAAGTAAGTGGGTACATACCAGATAAGGATATTTTTTCAAGAAAAAAATTGGGTGCCATTTTTATGTCAATTGCTTGCCAGAAAGTCACGTTATTGACAAAGTTAGGTTTTGCCTTGCTGTGTTTTTTGTATCAGGAAGTGTGAAAACTCTTTTGAGCAACAAATGGAGCACCCAGCGCACTGCTGCGCGCGCATCAAGTAGTAACCTCCCGGCTCCTTCAATGGTGCAATTGAACACGTATTTTTCAACTCGTGTCTCAGATCATTCTCCCTCAGCTCATCACTACTGCACGAACAGACAACCTTTACAGCGTACAACCAACTGCTTCACCGGCCAAACCACTCACACAACCAAATCATGCCTGCGACCAAACTAAGTATGGCCCATCAACCATCCATTATTGATAGCCGCGCACTTGAAGAACTCATTTCCCAGGCCAAAGGAGTTGTCCCTGGTGCTCCGCCGTTCACTCACCAGACGGCTTTACCATTCACATTCAATGTCTCAGGCAATTCATCTGCTTGGCCGGTGAATTCAAATGAACCGGTCAACACCAGCGTCCCTGGTCCTCCCGTTGAACAGAAAAGACCATCAGATCTCTCTACTGCTTTGAATCCACCTAGGGCCGCCAAAAAAACTTGCACAAGAAAAAAACTAATCGGGCTCCCCAGACCACTGCAGAAACCCCTTCCTCTGGTCATGTTCCCCAGTCCAGTGCCTCCATAGGTCTCGCAGCTAATCCTATGCCCGCAAGCACTCATCTGGCTAGTTCCCCTAATCCAAGAAACATTGCCGCACCCTTACCACCAAATGCAGTCAACACAACAATCCCCAGTAATCCCCCTCCCCAAATGGTGAGTGATCTGCGAGGAAAGTCAGTGACAGATTTGCGAGGCGTGGAGTTACAATTTGCAAAGGGTAGAAGGTTAACCCAGGAAATCAAGGACCAACTGCGCGAAATCACGCTTGACTATCAGAAGAAGGTTCACATACTTGCAATACAGAACGAAATGCACTCCAATCTCCTGTTCAAATGGCTTGGGGCTTACAATCAGTCCAAGGGTCCTAATCGTTTCAACCAGCTTTGCTCTTATGGGCAAGAAGCGCGTAAGATATTTGATGCTAGTGAGTATCTATTTTATCTTCCGCTACATATGCTCCTTTTCTACCAGGCTCTGATGCGCTTGATTGACGTTGCAGAGTTATTCCCCCCCACGGAACGCATGCAAGCTGTTGCCGAGATCTGGCGAGCAATGGATGAAGATGATCGACTTCAATATGATGACTGGGATTTCATCAACACGCTCCGTGCAAAGATGGGACTCAGGCCCTTGAAGGAAGGACTACCTGATGATGATAACGCAGATGAAATTGATTATGACAATGAAGATCATGCTTTGCCCATAGCAACAGCAGCAACAATCAAGCACTGTGCCAAGTGGGCAGCGGTGGCAGTGAAGCAGGTAAGACGTTGCTGATAAGCCTAGAGAGAAAGCATGTTCTCACTTTCTTACCTTGCCCGCTAGATGAACCATATGAATGCAACACACCAAGTCGAGGGATTTTTTGTACTAGCATCAACTGATGTTGAGGGGACTGTTTTTGAGCTCGGAGGGAGCCCCTTGGGCGAGAGCTACCTAAAGCTTTTTGAATCACGGAACAATCCATGGAAGCAATTCCGGGTCTGGGCTGCAGGGCTGGAGGCACAATCACGTCTGTCGGGGCTACCAGTCGGGCCGATTCGTCCGAAGCCAAAACAACGCAAGCCCAAAGTCCCATGGGACTTGGTTGACTGCCACAAGAATTGTTCTTCCATGACCAATCAGCTGAGGGAGTGTTTGGGTTAGTGATATCCAAGTCCAAGTCCGTCTTTGTGCTGATAGGTGGCTGACTTCGCTTTCTTTTTGTCTAGAAACTATTACTCGTGGCAAACGAACTAACGGTTGGCCTGGAAAAGACACACTTCAAAGCTTGAAAGCGTGGGGTGTTTGCTTTAGAATCAAACCCAAGGCTGTTAATCTCAGGATCAAGGATCTCTGTATGCCGACAAAAAATATCAACGCTGGAAAGGTACTCCACATCCTCGAAGCGTTGCATAAAGGTTGGTTTGTGCTTGCAAGCGAAGAAGACGATGAAAACAAAATACCAAACAGTTATGGTTGTGATAATTTGCAGTCTCAAGACATCAATGATGAAGAGGAGGAAGACAAAGATGTCTTTGATCATTTTGGCCTCTGACCCATTCCCACCTTACCAATCACTACAAACATTTGTAATTTCACCTCAAGAAAAAACTACTGTTTGGGTTAAGCAAAATGTTAACTTTTTTCAACAAAATGGCTCAGTAATAAAAATTGAGCAAAACTGAGCATGCTCAGCAAAATCCCCCAAAGTTGCCATAATGAATAAAAATCATTTCTGCTCAGTTTCTAAAAAAAAAAAAAATTGCTGAGCATGCTCAGTAAAGCTTATTTTTCACTTCTGACCATTTTCTGTAAAATTGGGTATATGTTTTGCCCATCCCAATTTTACATTTTCTTTCTGGGCAGAGTTGCAAATGTTTGTAGTGAATTATGCTCTTGTCCTCTCTCATCATATTTTTCTCCCATTTTCTCTCCAGTTGTCTTCATGTGTTTCCCTTTTCCATTTTTTATCGCTTGCTTCTCTTATTCCAGGCTTGTGCTTTTGGTAATATTAACATGTTTACGGTTGTGGCATGAAAATGATACGAGATGCAAAATGATAATACAGGCAATTCACACAATTCTTGTTGTAAAAAGTTATGCAATCATACATTGCAAAATCACAACAACAACCAAGAATAAAGAATAATGACTGAGAGTGATGTTTTGGTTCTTGCGGTGAGTGAGCGGTGGCAAGCGGTGAAGAGTAGATTGGGGGAGGAGGAATGAATACATGTGTGTCTTGGAAGCGGCAAGTGCGTGATTAGGGGGAAGGAAATTCAGCTGAGCGTGTGTAATGGGCTATGGGAAAACCAGGATACTTACTTTTGGACAAGAGTGATGTGTGTAATGGGCTTTGGAAAAACCAGGATACTACATGTGGACAAGAGCAAAAGTGAGCAAGAAATAAATTCAGGGACTTGGAAAAACGACTCCCAGGAATTTTCCAACGACTCCCAAAATGAGATGCAACGTTGCGCTGCGGTCATCATTACAGACTTTGGACGTCCATGGGAGTTGTCGGGCTAAAAAAATTATTTTTTTGGGAGTCGTTGAGACAGCTAAAATTTAATAAAATAATGGTCAAAAATGGGAGTTGCCATACCAAAAAATCAAAAATGGTTGGGAGTTGCCGGCCCAATTGAGACAAAATGAGAAAAATAGTAAGAAATGCCACCAAAATGCATTTCTCTCAGTCAAAACAAAAAAAATCAAGTCATAAATGGAAGTTTTTCTTTTTTCTTCTCACCTCAACTCTAACTTCTTTCCCTGCACCACTCCCCCCACAACAATCCTCCCATTTTCATTACTTTTCTCTCTGAATATGCTCATTTCATTGCTCTTGAACTCCATGATCCCAATCTCTTTCCAGCCCCTCCAATATCCGGAGATTGGATTAATCATCATGAATCAGAGGCTAATGGATGGCAAGAAAAATATGCTTCTTGTTTTTCTTTGACTGAAGATTTTAGAGAATCTTTGAACTTATTGATTTTATTACGCAAACAAGGGCCAACACGCTAGAGAGAAAATCATCAGAAATGAACAGTGAGAGAGGAGTGGAAGAAGAAGAAGAAAGAACCAACATTGGGACATGGAAAGGATGATTAAGAGGATGAGCTGAGACTGGAGGAAGAGAAGGTGACGGAATGAGCAGGACAAGGACTGAGAGAGACAGGGTCAGCAAGGAATGAGAGAGTGAGGATTGATGTTGAGATCTCACCATACAGGAGAAGAAGGATTGGAGGAGTGAGGAGTGAGGTGAGGGAGTTGAGCGATGTGAGGAGTGAAGTGAGGGAGCAAGTGGTTGAGAGAATGAAGAAAGAAGAGGTCGAGATTAAGAACAAGGGAGAAAGAAGAGACGAGGAAAAAGAGAAGAGGAAAGGGAAAGAAATGAGACAGAGAAGAACAATGAACAACATGTCACAGAGAAAAGGAAGAAGAGAGTAGGGAATTTCTACAGATTTAACAGCTAAAAATGTTACATCTCTAAAGCTATTCCTTCAAATTTTGATATTTTATTACATTTGTTTCTTCCATTCATGACTTGATTGTTTTGTTTTTACTGAGAGAAATGGCATTTCTTACCATTTTGTTCATTTTGTCTCAATTGGGCTGGCGACTCCCAACCATTTTGAATTTTTGGCACGGCGACTCCCATTTTTAACCATTATTTTATTAATTTTAGCTGTCTCAACAACTCCCAAATAATATTTTTTAGCCCGACAACTACCATGGACGTTCAAAGTCTGTAATGCTGACCGCAGCGCGACGTCGCATCTTTTTTTGGGAGTTGTTGACAAATTCCTGGGAGTCGTTTTTCCAAGTCCCTAAATTCAAGTCTGGAAAGCTTTGGCGGGCAAAGCCTGCCGGGGTCGGGGGATTTCTCAGTGGACTCAGCGCAGGGCGGTTTTGGCGTGAGATGCCTGTCAACAGTACACTTGAGTCGCGGCTGAGTGTACTTCTATGATGGTAGGAGCACCGGGGACACAAGACTTTGCTACGCTCTTAGTAGCGAGCCAGAGCAAGCCAGGCGCTTCGCTTTCCGCTAACTCTTCCTGAGGAAAATATGACAAGATTGTAGCAAGCTTTTATTAGCGTTAAGTAGCGGATTTCCGCTACGCTCAACGCTTGAGTAGCGGATAAACGCTACTGTAGTGGTGTATTAAACCCTACTTTAGCGGTTTCAGTGGCTCTATTTACGCGCTGTTTCTGGCTCGCAAAGGCGCGTTTGTGGCACTAAAAAGCGGAAAATTAAAATTGCACCATAGGATAAACTATTTCTATTTCTATCTGTGTATAATCTGATAAAAGAACTGTATTGTGTATTGGTTGCCTTCTTCAGAGATGGGAACAGAGTGGATAAAGAAAAAGATATAAGTCGTACGTGATTTAAATGTTGAACTTTGGGTTCTTCTTGGCTGCGTCAAGAATTGCATGACAATCGTCAAATTCTCCTGTAGCTCTGACCCCTTGACGAATCCACAAGTGGCTACTAATGCATTGCTCAATTGTTTTGGGTGCAAGTGACCCATGACTTGTTGTGCATATGTCAGATGCAGCTGAAAACGTTCGCTCGACGCAGGCTGAGCTGCCTGCACACGCGAGGTAGTCCCTGGCAAGGGAGGCAAGGATGGGGAAGGATGGTGCTTGAGCCTGTCAAGTAAATGAAAGCTTAATCCTATATCAGGACGTTAAAACAAGACAGAAGTAATGGCCAAGTAATACATACCTTCCACCAGAGCAGAACGTCCCCTTGGATGCCTAGGGATTGCTTAGTAGTATGGAATCGCTCCAATTTGTCTTCACTGTCATCTAGTGCCGGGTTGGTTGGAAAAAAGACATATCCACAATCTTTGGAAGCCACAGTCACAGTGGGCTCATTTGCCGGTAGAGGGGTGGCAGGCTTGAGAAGTAATTGTCGCTCCTTGAACTTGGTCAAAAGGAGTTTCTGAGCAATGGAATGATGCAACTTGAAATTGTTGGCAAAAAGAAGCAATCTCCAGGCCGGATGTCAAATTTTTGCCATCATTGTTGCCTTGCATTCAAGAGCAATATTCTGGTACTTGGTAGCAACTTGGATCATTGGGTCAAACATAGCCTTCAAGACACCATCTTTATTTTTGCCCTTGAGTCAGCGGTGGGCAGTTACATTACCCGTAACTGGTAACATACCTGTAAAGTAACTTTTTTTAGTTACGTTACAGACTTTTTACCAATAACTTTGTTCAAGTTACGATATCTTTTTTTCAAGAGGGATCTAGTTTTCTGCTAGTTACATTCCCAGATATTTTGTGCAAGACCAGGTTACGTTATCTTTTTGACCAAATATGGATTACTTTGGGGTAATGTGACAAGTTACATGAGTAACTTTTGAGTAACTTAACAGGTGACCCTTCAATCAGTCAATGTTTCCCAATGTGAGCAAGATAATGTGCTCATGTTGGCCAAACAACTGTTTTCCAGGTAGTATTTGCTGTTTGGGCTGGCTCAAAAGCATTGCCCACAGTGGGGCTTGAACCCACAACCTCAATCCAGCCTTGCAGGAAGAGGAAGTCACTAACCATTATGCCAAATTCAATATGCAATTGAGTGGTTTTCAACAACATGTCACCTCCTGTTCACAATAAAACATTGCCCCAGAAGGTTATGTTACCCAAAAATATTATGTACAAAAAATAAAAATGTTATGTTACGTTACATTTGCAGTGATATTTAGTTACGTTACAAAAGCACTGTGAATGGATAACTAAAAAAAAGTTATGTTCTCCAATTAACCTGCTGTAATGTAAAGTAACGTATCTGCCCACCGCTGCTTTAGTTCCTCCAAGAACTTGATGAGCCGGCTATACTCGTAGAGGACCATTGAGGAAGTGGGGCCGTTGCCTTCCATCCGTTTAGTCAGATCCAAGAACTCCTAAATCACAGACAAAATGAATAACATTGATTGTGAGTAAGAATCAAGAAAGTGGTTGATAAAAGGAAGGGGGGAAGAATACCTTCAGAACAGTATTCAAAACCTTTATATTGTCCCATTCCTTTGATCCAAACTTGTATCCGTTGAAATATTTTCTCTTGCCATTCTTGGTCTTGTTGAACAAGAGTTGATTGACAACCTAAAGTCAGAGAATTCATTCTTATCAAAACCAACCAAGGATAAAAAGAAGATGGATTAATGACAAGCTTTTCTTGCCATGTATGCTTGATTCCTGCATTTGTATGCGATATTCCATTGTATGCCATAGCCCCCAATGACTCCTGGGCCTTCGTAGCCAAGTTTGTCCGCCCAGACTTGGAACTCTGCCTGTTTTGCAGGAGAGCTGGCTATTTGACAACATACATAGTCAATCTGCAAGAAAAAAGCAATGGAGAGATGATTCAGTCTTACCATTCAAAATGTCAATATGCACCAATAAGATATGAAAGATGGATGTTGGATTCAACCTACCTTTTTCAAAGTTAATCCAATGCCACTAGAAGCATACTTTCCTTTATTTTTATTGGAAAGCTTGGCCTCGGAACGATCTTCTTCTTCATTGTCATTGAACTCATCTTCTGTTCCTATTTCATCTTTGTCTCCAGACACCTCCAGACCATCTTTGATAATATCCCCCTCTTTGGTGATGGTTTCAAGAACTTGAAAGCTCTCAGGTTTTCGTGATTTGGGACCTTCGGCGGTGGAAAGTTTGATTGCAGCGAGGCCAGCACCACAGACCAGAGCGACGACATGACAAAAACAGCAAAGGTGGTTAACCAAGGGATCCCAGCGTGTCCCATCGTGTTGTTCAATCAAATTGGATAGCTCCTTGACCATTGTGAAGTTATTCGATCCCGAGTCGGTTGTCTTTGAAAGGATGTAAAGAAAAAAAGAAACCAAGTTGAAATAAGCTTATTGATGAGAGCTACGAGAATCAAAATTTATGTGAATACACTTATCTTGTCATGAAGATTGTTCTTAATGAGAACCCTTTCAAACGGAGCTGCAAGATACTTGCCGTTGTGATGCCACAAGATATACTTGATTGATAAGTGTCGGGAGCGATATTCCCAGCCTTTGGTAATGTAGCAGACCGATACACCTAAAAAAGCTTTTTGGCCCCCTTTGGTTGTCCACACATCCGACACCAAACTAATCTTTGATTCAGCATCCTAATGCAAGTATGGATGGTACTCTATGTCAACAACACTCTGACTCATTCCATGTTGGCTCAAGACTAGGATTTAAGTTGAACTTGCCTTGATATCATCCATAACCCCGCGCTGAAGAGGAAGATTGAGACTATGCGCAGTGGTAGCTGCCCAAGTTTGTGAGTTGAGCTTGGTGTGTGGAACAAGATAATTCAACGTAATGCAAAGGGTTTTGTCTTCAAAGCAAACCCAAGGAAGTGAGTGTTGGATGAGCCAGAAAACCATGAGCTTGTTGAAGGTGTTGTTGTCAAAGCGTCCGTTGGTTGTGTATGCAACAATCGTGTTGCAGTTTTTTTTTTCCGACTGTGACTGATCTTGAGCATTGGCCTGAGCAGCAGTCAGAGGAAGTTTTGCACCTGAGGAAATAGCTTTTTCTTGACCAGGACAAGCAGCGCGAATGGTCTCCTTGATGTTTGAACCATCACAATGAATCTTGAGATTGTAATATGAAGAACTGCCGGCATTAACCGGTTGAACACGGCTGCTCGAGCGGTGCTCGAACAGCCGTGTTTGACCGATGGTCGGACGGACACTGTCCGACCAAAGCAAGAGCCAACTGGTCGGACAGATTTGTCCGACCGGTCCTGGCTGGTCCTGTGCAACCGGTCCCAGGAACTGATTGGACAGGCCTGTCCGACCCGCCGGCAGGTGCTTCGGTCGGACAGTGCCTGTCCGACCACCGGTCGAACACAGCTGTTCGAGCACTGCTCGAACACAGCTGTTCGAGCACTGCTCGAACTGCCGTGTTCGACCTGTTAATGCCGGCAGTGAAGAGTTCCAGGCTTTCACAAGCTTTGGGCACCAGGAGCAATTGTAGGTTTTGGTGTCCTGAACTTGGGAGAAATAAAGAAGTACACTATCTGTGCCGTCCTTGCGAGGGCCAAGCTTCTTCTTGATCTTGGCGTTCATTGAGTGTTCTGCTGCCTTTGAATTTTCCTTGTCCGAGTCTTGAACAGTGTTGTACAATATATTGGCGGTGACGGGTTCAGACTCAGTGGATTCTTGGGTGGAACTGATCAAATCCTGAATTTAGATGAGAAATACATATCATAATTAATTAATGGTTTTGTGCTACGTAGTACAAGTCCAACTCCAACTGACAAGGTATGAGGCTATACTAAAAAAATACTCACCTGAGAGGACTAGATGTTTGAAGCTGAAGTTGATTTCCGAGTAGCTGCACTAGAAGAGGTTAAAGGAGCCTTGGGATTGGGTGGGACATTGGTACGAAGGGCCCTTCTGGAGTCAGATTGAGTAGGTAAAAAGCCAGGAGTTACAATGACAGTTCTTTTTCTAGCAGATTGACGGATTGCGTTTGTTGAGATGGACTGAGTAGGGGTATCATCACCAACTACATGAATCTCCACATCCTTTTGATTTTCTGGCGTGATTTCTCGGCTAGACATCTCAAAGGTGGAAAGGACACAGAAGGATAAGGGGAATGAATTAAGCGGATGGGGAATTCTGATGAGAATCAAAGGAACAATGAATATTATTATAAATTGTATTTTTGTCAAAAATAATGTTTGGGTTTGATTGATGAAAATTGGCTTTGGTAATAATGAAGGATTGCTGACAATTACTTTCAACCTACATACAGCTGTCCTACCAATGGCAATATTTATTTTTATTGACATAATTGTGGGCCAACCTGTGGGTGAACTTCTGATGTATCCACCAAAATAGATGCGCGCTGTGATTTTTGCTGGAAAGTGGGCCCACCCGCTGCACTCTTTGCGCTGATAGCGGCAAATAGTGCACAAAAATCGCTATGCCGCTACCGCTACGCTAAACTGTAGCAAAAGCGAAAAAAAATTGCTGTGCTACGCGCAGGTTATTTTTACAGTAGCAATGCTGGCGCTGCGAGTGGTGTTTTTGCACTAGAGCTAATGCTACTCTTCATCTGGAGTAGCGTTTTTCCGCTTCGCTGCACAAAAGCGCTGCTTTTTGTAGCAAAGCGTAGCTCTTGCAGTGTTGTGACTAGCCTCAAACCCCAAAGTCTTCAGGACTCCCTTCAGATGGAGCCACCAGCATTGTGCCGCCTGCTTGGTGCCGTAAAGTGCCTTGTGGAGCCGCATTGCTTCTCCTTTTTGAACCTCAAGACCATTGGGAGCTTCCACCCATACTTCCTCATCAATTGGGGCATTCAGATATGCTGCTACAAAATCAAAGGGGAACACAGGCCAGTTAAATTTCCTGGCAAGGGACAGAATGATCCTCATCAAGACAAAAGTTGCCGTAGGTGCAAAATTTGCCTTGCAGTCTACTCCAACTGCTTGAGTGAAACCTTGGGCAACATAAAGCGCCTTGTGCCGCACTGTCTTGTCCAACTCATGGGTCTTCTCAGCAAAAACCTAGCGTCCCTTGAGTGGTTTTCTTCCAGGAGGGACTTGCTTGACGGACCATACCTGCATTCCGGTGAGGTTTTTCAGTTCTTCATCTATTGCTAACCTCCAGTGGTTCCAGTCTGGACTGCGTTGGGCCTGTTTAAACGTTTTTGGCACAGACGTGGCAAAGCAGGAGCAATCTAGTAAGATCTGGTCAACAATTAGCTCCTTTTCTAAAAAGGTATCCTCAGCTTCAAAGTTACCAAGTTCCATCTGGTTTACTATGAACTTTAGATCATGCCTATTTGCCGGTTTACCTTTTTTCTTCTTTGCTGACTTCACCACGGTCTTTTTGTCAAGTGGGCGCGCTTTTCCAACTGATTGGGCCAGATTGCATAAGAGAGGTGCCTTTAGTGGCCAGTCAACCAGTGCCAACAAGGTGAATTTGTTGGTGCTGGTGGCATAGGGTGGCAGGTAGAACACCCAGCCTTTGCTGTCAGTGCAGTGTGCAACTACTTGGCCTTTGACTCCTTGATTGTCCAATTTTTTTGGTTCTCTGCTTGGATGTGGATGAAATCTTTCTGGCCGAAGATCTTGGAACGGTCAACAGATGGCTTGGCTTTATGTAACAACTCATATGGGGTCAGTTTACCACTTTTTTTTGTTTGGGATGATATTGAGAGTGTTGCAAGCCCATATGAAAGCAAAACCCCAGAATTCTTTACCTAGCGCTCTGTCAATTAAGAGGGTGCGCCCCATGTCTGCCACAGTGCAATTGAATCTCTAAATAAGACGGTTCTGATAATGATGGTATGGGAGGGCCTGCTTGGCCTTGATTCCTTTTGCGGCAGAAAACCCAGAAAGGTGGTTGCTGACAAATTCACCCCCATTATCTCATTATCTGTCCGGACAATCTTGACCTTGAGCTTCAATTGAGTCTCCCACCTGTTGATGGTGTCAATGAGGAGCTGTCCCGCCAAATCCTTTGAGGCCATTACTTTTTCTTCACTATAACCAGTAGCTAAATCACAAATTGTTAGTAAATATTTGCCATGGTTAAAAGTCTTGACCTCAAAGGGGCCAACAATGTCAGCCGTGATTACATCAAGCTTTTCAAACTACCAATCAGTGGGATCCATTTTCCCATTTTTCTTGCTTTTAATTCTTGCGCATATGTCACACTCCACCTTGCCGCGTGGTAGGTGTTTTGGGAGGAAATGACATAAACGCTCCTGTACCAGTTGTCAAATTTGCTTAATACTAGTGTGACCAAAAAACCTGTGCCAGTAGAGGAGAGCCTGCTTGTCGTGGGTAAGGCTGTTCTGTGGCACAGGGCTGGATTCACCCAAATGAAGTGGTGTCTTTAACACCAACTGGCTCAACTTATCTCTCACGTCAGTAGTCACTGGGTAAAAATGGTGTTTTTGGTAATCATCTTTTGCATTTCTTTCAGACAGAGAACAAGAATTCACATAAATTGAGCTTTTAGGGTTAACAGGGGCAGGCAGCGGGCAAGGGAAAACCCATTTATTTTGTTTTGGAACAAACAGACATTTAAACACCAGGAAATCATTGTTTGAATATATATTAAAACAGTCCTGCAACACATTGTATGCAAAACGGACATGAGCTTTTTGTAGTGCCGCCAGGGAGATAAGAGTTTAGTCTGAAAGCTCACAATAGAGTACCCCATGGATGGTGACCATTTGGTTGTCAGCATCATGAAGAGTTAGATTGCCTTTGCCAGTGATATAGGCAGAGCCATTGCTTGTTGCGACTTTTAAAGGGATAGGACAGACAAAAGGACGGAAATTAAGGAAAAATTGAAAATTGCCACATAAATGATGTGACGCACCTGAGTCAACAATGGGAAAATTGTTAGCTTACTGCGCCAAGACATGCTCAAAACGCATGTTGGTAAGATCATCCGCCAGATCCCCCAATTCCACCATCCTGGCCTGAGTGTCAGGTCCTGGTCCCCAGTTGATCTCCGCATTGTTGGCCGCACGGGCACGTTGAATTGGGGCAGGGTGGCCGGTATTGTTGGTTCTTGATTGTGATTGGCTGTGATTTGGTTTGTAGCTGTCCGCTGGTTGGAAGTGAGTTGCTTGTTCTTGGTAAAACTGGCTCTGGGCAAGTTGGGGTTGAGGATAGACGCCGACAAAACTGGGTAGTGTGATGATTGGATAGAAGCCTTGAAACTGCCCCAGCATCATGGGATCATGATGGGCGTTTTTCTGTGCCCGGATTTGTGTGCCACCCGTTGAAGTCACAGTGGGGCGAGGATCAAACACTCAAAACAGGCAGTTGCGGAGAAGGTGATTGGTGCCACAACACTGCCAGAATTGGCCAACTTGCATGGCAAGCAATTCAACCGCGTCTGGGGTGTTGTCAGGAACAGGAAATGGGGTCACATTTGCCAGAGACGTGTTTTGTCCAATGGCAGTATCAGCTTGCAGGATGACTGGTGGGTTTTGACAAGGCAGGGCCAACGGATTGTTGTCAAAAGCTTGCTGGCGGCAGATGATGTTCACCTGTCTGACTAGCATGTCAAACGGGATGCTGTTGTTAGGCCTGCCTGGATTGATTAGGGCCTCAATGCTCCAATTGAACTCTGTTGCAAGTGTTGCATTGGAAGATAGTCCAACCTGGAGGGCAAGGCCGGCAATATAATCTTGGCTGAAATCAAGGTGGCACAATTCCATTTCATCCAGGATGTTGTTGAGGTGTGTGGCCACTGCTGACGTAGAAGGATGAGCTGATATGTCAAATGAGATGAGGCGGCGGATAAGTTCAAGCTGGGCAGAACGGCTAACGGAGTGGAATCTGTGGCGGAGGTCATTCCACATATCATGGACGGTGTCCATTCGTCCCAGGGTACGGCGTAGGGATTGGTTAACAGACGTGAGGAAAATGGAGCGTGCAACTTTTTCATAAGCGGTGTTCATGCTGCAGCCATGGAGGTAGTAGGGACGGTTGAGGGCATCACACATGCGCTTGTCTATGAAATCGGACCAGACTGTAAAATTAGAGCTGTCAGCCTCTTTGATCTGGCTGTTGATGGAGCTAATAATGACGGCAGTTGCGCAATCAGCGTTGACAAGTTGGGAAAGGGTTTGGGGGGGGAAGGACAACTTCATGTTGTGGAATTTGGTCATGAAAACTGGAACCATAAGGACGGTTGGGGTCTACAGCTTGAGTACTAACAGTATGGTGCTTTTCTTTCTTGCCAGTAACACGGGCTGCATTGGCGGTGACATTTTTGGGAGGGGGAAGATCATTGGGAAGGTTGGCAATGGTCAAAGAGAAACAGTTTTTGGTGGACATGGTGGGGAAGTGGGAGGGAAACAGGGAAAGGTGCTCAATAAAAGTGGTTGACAGGATGTGCGGTAGATAAATGGATAGAAGGGAAACAAAAGAAAAAAGGAAGCGGTGGTGGACGGAGAGCGTGAGAATTTGGGATATTGGGGCGGAGAGAGATGTAAAAATGGGGCGGGAGGATATGTAGAAGTGTGATGGATGGGGAGAATGATGGATCAAAGGCTGGTGGCGGAAAGAAGCAAAAAAAAGGAAAAAAAACACAAGCTGGCCAGATGCAAATAATTTGATGGCGACGCAGGACTAAGGTTGTTCACCCAAACACTTTTCAGCCCCCAGTACCCAGCGTCCTGGGATATGGTGGTACTAGCCCGCCAGAATGGCCAATTAAAAAAAGAAATCAAAAAATGGAAAAAAGATTTCCAAAAACCAATTGCTGATTGATTCCAACCGCCAGAATGGCCAATGCCATTCATACATTGGCATATACATACATGGCAAGCCACCATACATCGATTTCCAGTGTACATACCGGCCATTGGGCAGGGAGACCTCCCTGATTGATGGCCGGTACATACTGGCTATCAGGCGGGGAGACCTCCCTGATCAATGGCCGATACATACCGGCCATCTGGGGGGAGACCTTCCTGATTGTTGGTCGGTACTACCGGGCATTGGGGAGATCTTCCTGATCAATGGCCGGCACCTCTTCACCCAATGGCCGGTACAAACAGGCCATCAAGCAGAGAGACTTTTCCACTCAATGACCGGTATGTACTGGCCATAGAGCAGGGAGGTCTTGCCGCCCAATGGCCAGTATGTACCGGCCATCAATCAGGGAGGTCTCCCCGCCTGATGGCCAGTATGTACCGGCCATCAATCAGGAAGGTCTCCCCGCCCAATGACTGGTATGTAACGGCCATCAATTGGAGAGGTCTCCCTGCCCGATGACCGGTATGTACAAGCCATTGATCGGAGAGGTCTCCCTGCCCAATGGCCGGTATGTACACAGGCCATTGATTGGAGAGGTCTCCCTGCCCAATGACCACTATGTACCAGCCATCAATTGGAGAGGTCTACCCTCCCGATGACCGGTATGTACAAGCCATTGATTGGAGAGGTCTCCCTGCCCAATGGCTGGTATGTACACCGGCCATTGATTGGGGAGGTATGGCCCGGTTGGCGGTTCAGGAGAGGATTTGGCCCCTTTGGCGGCTCCATGCCATGGTTTGCCAGTATGGCGGGTGGTACTGGTGGGGAAATGGCCAACTTGGTGGCTCAGGGCCGCTGCATGGCCAGATTGGCGGTTCAAAACCACAGTTGGCCATTCTGGTGGGCCAGTACCACCATACTGGGATGGTTTATACTCTTGAGTAGCTTAATCAGAAGTTCAGGATATCAACCGTTTTCAGGGAAGTTGGTTGTAAGATGAGTGGAGTGTGGAGAAGAGATATTGGATACAATCAAAGTAGTGAAAATATATATATATATATAACCAACCGATTATGCCCTACACTGAGCTACCTTTTTAAGTGAGATACATGTCAGAGAATAGTATAGTAGGATAAGGATAATGATTTTAACAAGAATATTTAAGGGGTCATATCCTGATAAGAATGAAAGGAAAGCAGGAACGATTTCATTAGGGGGGTTCACCATAAGATTTATTGCTTCTTGCGTGGTTTGTATTTTTTTCTTGCGCAAGAATTCTTGCTTACATTTATGACAAAATTTTAACACCATGAGCAGCTCCCACAGGTGTCTGAACTTAACACAAGTCCCTCGCCTGCCAGAGGCAGGGGCACGAGGCACACAGGAGGTTGCGCTGGCAGGCAAGGGAATTGTGTCCATTCTGGCTCCTGGGGTGCCTGGAAGGGCGGGAGAGGGCCCAGCAGCTGGGGCATAAGGTCTGGCTGCCGGGGGTCCGCCCCACAAGCCGGGTACTAGTGGTGCCTTCTGGCTATCCACTGTTTGTTCTCACACAGGGCCCAGTGGGAAACTGGGCCGCAGTGGCTGGCCTGGGACTTGTTCAACCAAGTCCCCAAGCCAGCCGTGTATGGGTTGAGGGGGTGAGCACTTGTCAGACCAGGTCCAGAGGAAGGAAAATCCTCTGAGAGCGGTCAAGAGAAACCTCGAGCAGTGTCAGCCTCTGTGATGCCAAGGGCTAGTACCTTTTAGCTACACAAGGTGATAAGAGTGCAAAATAAGGGTAGAGTAGGATAATTTCACGTAGAAAAGTAGTAGGAAAGAAACAAAAAGAATATAATTCTTTTTTATAGAGGGGCCTGCTGGCGCAGGGGTTTTTGTAGGTGCCCTCTAAATCAGAGATCTTCAAAGCAGGGTGGTATCTGATTAAGCAAACAATGGGTTTCTGTGTAACAGAAGGTGGTACGAAAGTGCTTTTCCAATTAAGGAACCAGGATGGGGACAGGAGGATGAGAGAAGTACTCACTATTGCTTCTTTCAAGCCAAAAAGCCACGTAGGAGGGTGAAGTAGAGCTGCTGGGTAGATTGAAGGGTTTCTGCGCAGGAGCTGGACACGTAGGATGGTTGATTTAATGAGAACACCACGGATAAAACAGGCAAAACAGGGCAGAGTAACTGAAATAAGGACAGGACACGGCGTAACTGATTGACTGTAATAATAAATGATGATGATGAACAACTTTTGGCGTGGAAAGAGGGCTCTATATATACTAATTTCACTCATAGTGGAGGACCTTTCTGCCTGTGTGCGTGTAGTAACTGGTTTTCAGCGCAATGTGGCCAATTTGGGAGATTGGCACTAACAGGGCTCATCCCAATGACACTGCTGGTCATTAATTCAGCGTCACAAGTGCTTTTTATGACCTTAATAACCTATTTAGTTATTGTAACTAAGGTACATAGCAACACTGACGTGTAATTGTATCTGAAATGGGCCACAAATGACGCAAATGGGCCACAAATGGCTAAGGCCAATCATTAAAGGCCACGCTGGCTATGTTACTCTTATGTATTCAAGGTTTTTATTAATAAAACCTTGTAAATAAACCACGTAGAATCTACTTTTACCCTAGTTACACTTGTACATATGTGGTAACTAGGGGATTAGCTATTTCCACGCATTTGGCCAATTCCCAATTGGATTATATAATCCACGCGCGGGGTTGGAGGTTTAAACCCCAATTGGGCCTAACTCCCAAACTATACACAACAACTCAATTATAAGTCCATAATCGGTCATTTCACATATAGTATGCATATATAACAAGTACTAGGGAAATGCGCGGCTGCGCCGCGCTCCCTTGTTCTCTGATATAATCTCAAAGCACTGCATGACCACCATGATGCTACCGGCTCAGGCAAGTCTTACTATAGGAGACAGATGCCGGGCAATTGAAATGCAATCAGCATCATGTTCCTTTTTTGGCAATGTATTATGCAAATGGTTTGCTTGGGCACAGTGCAAAACAAAATCAAAGTTATCCTAGATTGATAACAACAACGCATCAAGCCAGATATAAGACAGATGCAATGGATCCAAGTACACACAGAAGAAAAGAGAACATTTTGACTTTAGAAGCATCGGCGTGCAACCTGCAAGAACATGATTGCAATCATAATGCCAGAATGTCCAATGCAAATATATGGGCTTCTTAAAGCATGAAGACCAATAATGGGGTTCAACTGACCTTTAGATGCAGTAGGTACCGGGCGACTCGATCCCCAGCAGGTTGATCATCCCCCGGTCCGGTTGGCTAATCTCAAAACCAACCAGTGACACTTCCCCCTGCTCTCCTCTCCGCCCACTCCGTAGTACTGTCGTGTTCTCCTGGTTTTGCTCCGCGTCCATCGTGCATAATTTGGGCCTGATTCCTGAATCTGTCGTTCAAGCCAAAAAAAAAAAAATCAGTATCATTCATTGTCTATTTCTAGCTTTCTTTCATGGACTATTCAATTGTATTGCCTTCATGGCATGAATTACTCGTAAGGTGTGATGAAATACGTTTGAAAAAGAGATACGGACAGTCGGGAGAAAAGTGCTAACGACCAAGACCAGGGAGATAGGTCTTGACAAAAGGATACGTGGATTCTAAGCGCTTGTCGTTAGGGAGCACCAGGGTGGACCAGAAGTCCTGAACTTTCTCCTGACATACCCGCGGATGATCTTTGGCATGCAAACCTGATTCGCGGATGATACTTGATCTTGCAGTTCATATCGAGCGTCAGATGTGTGCCTACACCAGAGTCCACTTGATCGTTCTTGAGACGACTCGCACAAAGGTTCCGCGGACGCTCCCCATTTGCGTAGGGAACGACGTTCTGACACTGTCAAAAAATTCAATCCTCCCTGGTGGTTGCGGAGGTTTTGGTTTCAACAGCGTCCGCGGGACCTTTTTGCGACTTGACGGTTAAACGTCACAAGACTGGTCTGTGGTTTCCATGACCGTGCTTGTGACGTTTGGCCAATGCCCTCGGAACGTTCAACCCAAGATCTGAGGACGTTCAGTGTCCGGGTCCACCTGGCTGGCTGGCAGCTGGCGAGGTTCAAAAAGCAATCGCTTGCAGCTCGAACCCACACCCTACTGGCTCTGCCAGGACCAGTTACAAGATCACGGTGATCTTGCAGCTGGACTAACTCGCACTTTCTGATTTAGCTGATTCGAAAGATACAACCATCTCGCAAGCGACATCACCATTCTTTTTTTTGTACAAGTCATTTATTTTTTTTATTTTTTTATTTTTTTTGGCAATCAATTTTCTGGAATGACACCAAGCAATAAAGGTATCTCCACCAAAAAAGATCACTGAATCTTGGTGGTTCAGAGTCAACGTTCTGTTGACATTGGTGAACGCTTCTGTCCTTTTGACGTTCATATTGACCGTCGCAGGGACAGAAGGGCTCCATATGTTGGCATAACGTCAATTCTGAACCCCCATGTCCTTGCAACGCTCTGAAGCAGCGTTGTAAGGACATGGGCACTCAGAGACAACGCTGAGTCAACATGCAGGAGACCACTGTCCCTGCAACGCCTCTTTGAGCGTTGTAGGGACACACAGGTCCCTGCAACGCCTCTTTGAGCGTTGTAGGGACACACAGGTCCCTGCAACGATCCTCTGGGGAGTGCCTGTTCCATCAACGCGTGTCATGACGTTGATGGAACTCCAGCGTCCCATCAACAGTCCGGTCCTCAACCTCTGGGACGTTAGGGTATGCCTCTCGTCGTACCAGGGTTCCAGCGACGGCCAGGCAACCTAGCCGTTGATCCTACGTCCCCCAGGTTCCGGGGACGCCCCAAGAACCCAACTGTTCTGGGAGCGTCCCTCATTTCCTCGATCGCTCCTCTGGTGTAGCCCTGCAAAGCTGTTACCTGTGCATTTCTGCTGAGTTGGTGTGGGATAGATCAGATGCTGGACTGAGCTGCCGCCTTCTGCGGAGCCGTATGAGTAGTAGCTTCCTTTGCAGAACCCCAGCTGGAGTCGTCGTGCTGTGAGGTACAGGACGTGGTTGTAGAAGTTGTGAGCACTGCGCCATCCCAATCATGGGGGGATACCCACGAGTCAGTTCATTTTAGCTAGTCTGAAGAGTGATGTAAAACACTCACTTCAATCCCGCGCAATTCACCAGACACCTAGCCAGCACGCTATTTCGCTCGCCTCCAGTGTCCCCGGGCTGGTCAATGCTAGTTTGCGTCTACGCAATCCAGCCACGCGAGTTGTCATGGGCGGGGTCGATGCGGACAACTCGAGTGCTATAGACGATCTCACCGTTCTTGCTCGAGTTGATTGAGGTCTCGAGGGAGGCGATGAACGCGTGCGAGTCGACGATGCCGGTCTCTGCGCTGAACAGGCTGGACCGGATGGCCGGGCTGAGGTCCGGCTCCAGGGCCAGCGTTTCCGATTGGTCCATCATCCGCAGAGGCGCTAGATCCCCGTCCCGGCCCTCCATGTGACCGAACATCACCGCCCGTCGCAATCCCTCATCTGCATTCATCCCTTGACATTTTCCGTACAGCTTTTCTAGATAGTCTCTCTCGTCCTTCGTCCTTGCAAGGATCAGCTTGCCGATCTTCTTGTACAGTACATTGTGCTTCCGACAATAGTTGTACGTCAACCTCCGGCCTCGAAGGCATAATGCGGTCTTCAAAGAGTCTTGAGGATAATATATGCCCTTGGTGAGAGAGGGGAAAAATAGAACATGTCAGGCCGTGTTGCTTGTTTGCTTGGTTGTGGAAGCATGAAGCTTACCGCATGGATCACTTGGCTATTTCTCGAGCTGGCACGGGCAGGACAAATTCATAAGAGGGATATGCACAGGGGTGAGAGAGTAAGAAATGACCATTTACGGGCGTGGCAAGAGGAACAGCTGGCACGTCCGTGGGTTTGGGCGTACCAGGGTTGGTATTTCAAGAGAAGGAAGTACATAGAACCGGAAAAGGATTCAGAGGGCAGGAAATGGCGAGCATTGGGCCTCCGATTTAGGAAAGCAAATGATTTTTTAAAAAAAAATGAGCGACAAATGAGGAAAACGGGGAAATGCGGCACGGGGAACAGGGGAATGGCCGGTTGTGGCAACAGGCTATTCGGGCACGCATTTCTATATATCTAATATACGTGTGTAATGTCTATGTGACATATATTTGTGGCCAATTCTTACGGGTAATTGGTTCAAGGTGAAGGAGTAGGAATTTAGGGGTACTTCCAGTGAGGGACCCTACATTAATTTGCATGAGGATTCAGAATATGACATAATATTCTAAGTTATCCTCAAGGCTTAGAATTTATTTAGTATTTTTGTAAAAAGTAGTTGTTATTTGAATTTATTACTTATTTTTATGGTGCCAGGACTTTGCTAAGCTTTATTGGATAAAAATAAGTAAACTGATTTTTTGTACATTATTAGTCATATAAATGGGTCTTAATATTGTAGTAATAATGTCTCTATTTATGTTACCTTTGTCAGGTTGGCTCTGTCATAGTAGCAAGCTGACAAGCAGAGAACGGGGCAGCTAGAAAGGGTATTGGCACTAGGCCCAACCCTCCTAGAATGGTGGGGTTCTTGACCTCACCACAGCAGGGTGGGAGGGATGGTCCCAAAAAGAAAAAGGGGGAAGGACGCTTGACCCTGAAGGGGTGCGGGAGCAAGGGCAGAAGAGCACAATGGAGCAGGGAGGCTATAGCCTGGTGCTGAGAGTAGGCGGGTGGAGTGCTGGGACAGCTAGCTCCTGCTGTCCAGAGAGGCTGGCAACTCCGTTCCCAACTCTCTCAGGACCCCTTTTTGGGAGGTTGGGTCTCCGCCGGCCGGCTTGTGGTCTCAGGCTGGCAGGGATTGCCTACATGGACCTGCATAGCCTCTGGCTGCACCTGCCGGCAACTCCCCATTAAGTTTGACAGGTGTCTTGCTTGCTCAGAGCATTCACCCCCGTGTTGGTAAACCCACTTGGTAAGCAGGATTTACCCAGCTTTAACACAAAATTTCACCCTTGTGCCCTCTTTAGGGCTGTTAAACAAACCATTTTCCTCAATTCTCTGTAAGGGTTTGTAACTTTACAAACCCCTACAGAGGCTCATTAGCTAGCCCTAGCAAGACCAATTGTAAAAAAATGGTCCGACACATCCCTCACCACACATAAATGGTCCAAAACACATCCCTCACCACACATAAATACATAAGATCCCAATCACCAGGGGAAAGGAGGGGACACTCCCCAGGGAGTGCCATAGCTTAACTTTTTTCTGTAACTCTGGTGGATACCTCCCCTACATCTTTCTTTGAACTTCACAAATTATTGGTTAACCCATGTTGAACTCATCTGGAATTTGACTGGAATTTAGTTTAATCTGCATAGAAAAGATATCCAAAACAAATTTGTAATTCAAGTTGAATTGTTATTCAATTGATAAAATGATTCTGGTGAAAATCCAGAGTGTTTGATTGAAATTTTAGTAGTGTACAAAAAATTTATTCAGGAGGGATGATAATGTTCCAACAGATCATCATGGCCAAGATCTTCTTTGATAAAATTGGTCAATAATTATATTATACTATTGAATTCTTTACCTTCTGCATTCAAATAAATATAAGAATTTGCCCTGACATTAGCAAACATTTGCTGCACTTGTACCACAACTTGACACCAGGGGAGATTTGATGGCACCCGTTGATGGGTGCCATTGCACAACTCTTTACCCTATGGTGGTTTGAAGTGTTTTTGCAGCTAGTCACATGTAAACTGCATGTTCAACTGGAATTCAGTTTGAACTCATAGGTAATTTCATAGCATGTGTTTCTTGACGTGTAGTGATGTTATGTTGAGCTCAAGTGGAAAACTTGAAGCATGCAAACCTGAACTGATAGTAAAAAAAAACCAGGGTTCTGAATTCATCAGTATTTTAAAAATATACTTTTGTTTTGATCATTTCATTTCAAAAAATTGCCTCATTTTTTCTTTTTTTTTGAGTCAAAAAAACTTGAACATAATGTGTTTTTTTGAAAGGAATTAATTTACCATCTTCTATTTTTGAGATGCCACAATTCATTGTAGTTGGTCCTGCATTTTTTAGGAATTCTAAAATCTTGATCTTTGGCTCTTTACCTACCCTCATGTGCACATGTTATGCCTTGGACCAAACTTTCCAGCAAAGGATTGTTTGGATTTTCAACCATGTTGTCCCATTTTAACCTTTGTCCGGTCAAAACAGCAAAAACAGCCTTTGAAACCTTTCACACACCTGTAAATGATTGTGAAATCTGAATTGGTACTCTGCTGCACAATTGTGCACCAGAGTAAAAATTCAAATGTCACAAAAAGGTAACAAGCATACACCAAGCACCACAAAAAAAAACAAAAAAGTGACTGATGGGAGTTGGTCTTTGGCAACTCTGGCACAACTTTTGACCTGACTTCAAAAAAAAAGCAAATATGACACATGTTCAATGCACAGTCACTGTGCAAAATGCACAGTGACTATGCAAAATTATCTGGGAAAACATCCAAGTCAAAATTGAATTAATGTTGGAGCATCCTGGAGGTCAGCAGTAAGCAGGAATCCTGCTCATTTTTTTGACCAGTTTTGAAATTCAGTTGTCATGGGAAAAAAATTGGATGTCACAATTTTTGAAATTGACATTCATTTTTTATTTGTAAACATCAGTACTTCATAAAATCTACGGACCAAGGAACATTTCATTTGCATATAAAATTATGAAAATTTAGCTTTTGAAGGAAATTTGAGTTCAAATTTAGCTCTACATGTGCTAAATATATGATTAGAATACGGAAGCCCAGGTACGACAAAAATCGCGCCACCGCGCCAAATCGAGCCATCGAGCCAAATCGAGCCATCGAGCCAAAAAAAAATAATTACTCTTATGAAAAAAAAAAAAAAAAACTTATGAAAAAAAAAAATCCAATCCACATCCCAAAAAAAAAGTCATATCACCAAAAAAAGTCACCGCCACAAAAAAAGTCATATCACCAAAAAAAATATCATCTGGGGCCAAACAAAAATAAATCATCTACCAAAAAAACTTCACAGATATGTACATTCAAAAAACCAATACGGTTTGAAAAAGCAAAAACTCTGGTATACATACTCACGACCATTCCAATTCACTATCTACCTATAAAACAGCCATTCCCACAACAAATTGATAAGTAACTGTGAGAAATGAAACTTTGTATATAGAAGAACCTTCAACAAAGTCAATGGAATACGACAAAATTATTGCATCCCTAGAATTTTGCCCCCTCCCAAATTTAATAATCATCGGAACAAAAACATAACTCCTTACTTTTTGGCGTCTTAACTTGATAAAATGGAAATGACCTACCAACAAGAAACATCCCCTACCATCAGCTCTCATTCCAATGACAATCAACCACTGATCTCGCATCAAGATACCTCTGAAGAAAGTGACCTTGATACTCTCGAATCCAAATCCAACACTGACTCTAGTAACAATAACTCAAAAACCAATAATCCTGACCATTCCCACACTGATTCTGACTCTGATTCTGACTCCAATTCTGACTCTGACTCTGATGCTGACTCCGACTCTAGCTCTGATTCTGGTTCTGATGTGTTGACTTCTGATGATTCTGAGAGGTCTGGCTCCGATGATGAGAAGTCAATCACAAGTTTTGGACCTGATTCTGAAGGCTCTGCAGACGAAACCCCAGAACTCAACCTCTCACCCCAAGATAAACGGCTTCAGTATCTAGTATCGAGTCTGATTTCTCTTGGTTACAAAGGCCCTGCCATTATCAAAACTCTTTATGAAAAACATGGAATTCAGATTTCCCCCCGAAACCTGACTCGTAAGAGAAAGGAATGGGCACTCCGACAATGCGACCTCCAGAAATCCCCACCACCACCTCCACTGTCACCCCCAGTCCAAGCATCTGTATTATCATCCCATGCTAAAGGGATGAACTTAAAGGAGATACAAGCACGATTGACACAGGAGACCGGTGTTGACGTTACCATTCGTACTGTACAGCTCTACCTCAGAAAACTCAATTTGAAATTGCTCCCAAACGACCTTTCTGATGGCAGGATTACGATGGAGAAAGTGTTTGAAGCAATCAACAATGCACGAGATTGTCTTTTACAACATAATACTGGATATCGGAGGATGAGGATAATACTTATAAGACAGTACAATATTAGAATACCAAGGTTTGTTCTCTTCTGCAATACAGCATCAACATAAATGGCTAATATTCTTTTCTTTTCAGACAAATAATTTACAATGTCCTCAAAGAAATAGATCCAGAAGGAATGTCTCAACGTCTTCGTCAAGCATGTAAAAGAAGAGTTTATCGTACTCTTGGTCCTAACCACATATGGGCATGTGATGGGCATGATAAGTTGAAGCGCTTGGGAATTACTATCTACGGATTCATTGATGCTTGGTCTTGAAAGGTCTTAGGAATGTTTGTCCATGTGACTAACAACGACCCCCAACACATTGGACTCTATTTTCTCCATCTCGTCTCAAAGGTCGGCGGTATCCCATTGAAAGTGACAAGTGACTACGGTACCGAAACAGTTGAAATGGCTGTCCATCAAATGAGCCTCTCCCACATTTATGCTGGAATAAGTAAGGAGGAAGCCGAAAAGCGAATGCACTTTACAAAGTCAACACATAATCAAAAGATTGAAGCACTCTGGTCCCAGATGATGAAACAACACAACCGGTCCATCAAGCACAACATCATGACTGAAATCGAGAATGGTACTTATGACCCAGACGATCACACTCAAAAGTAAGTTACTTATTTGACTGACTTGATCCTAACTAATTGACACTGATGATTGTAAACCAGGCTCTTGTTTCAATTTCTCTGGATACCGGTCTTCCAAGCAAGTGTTGATATCTGGGTCAATGGCTATAATCATTACCAAAAACGATACGACAAACTCACGACTCTCCCCACAGGTGTTACTCCTGAATTTGCATATACAACACCAGAATACTTTCATACCACCAACCAGCTAGTCCCAATCCCAAGTGCGGACACAGATGCTCTCTTGCAACAGAAATATCCAGACAGCCAAAACATGTTTGCACATACACCGACTGACTTTCATGAGCTTGCAACAAGTGTAATGGCACACCTTGGCCTAGATTTTTCCAACATTGATCTTGGAAATGTGTGGGAGGCCTTTCGACTGATGCTACCACATATTGAAGAAGAATATGTTTTCAATACCCAATCACCTCAAGAATCATCTGAAGAATCATTTCAAGCGTCCGGTCACAATTCTGAAAATGATTATTAGTTATCAGTATGATGTAACAAGCTTCCTGTTTTCTATATCTTCTTTTCTCTTCCACGTCTCTCTCTTTCTTTTATCCATAGCACTAAATGTAATACAAAAATAAGACTGTGAATGTACTTTATTTCCAATAATGAAACTAAACAGAAATACAAGGATCCGCTAGGATCTGTTGTCGGTTCCTTTGAAATTTTTGTGAACTACAATTGACATACAAGGAATCAATTTGATTAATGTGACCTCATCCTCTCACAAGATTCAGACTGATCACAAGTATTTGGAGGTATTCAACCTGTAATTACATAATCAGTCAAGAAGGTTACCCTTCTACTTCGGATAAGGAAACTGATTCCTTCAACTTCCCCCTCAGTCTTCCATTCTCCAACCGTTTCGTAAAAGACAAAGACACTTGGTTCAACTCATCAACAGGTAAGATTTCTTTTCTTAATTTCACTCATCAACAGGTAAGTATTCTATTCTCCCTCCCTCTCTCCCTCCTCTACTGTTTCTTTCTTGTTCCTATACCTTGTTCTCCCCAGACAAATGATCAATCTATGACGTGGTCGGGTTCTACTGCTCAACAATCAACGGGCAACATTGCTGGCTTGGTCTCCGTCTCAAGTGACTTTGATCAACTCAATCAGAGTCCTCGACATTAAGATACCCCGTCTGATTAACCATCTCAAAACCTCATCAGACTGGCGCATCAGAGCCTATGCGCTCATCTGTCTCAATCCTTCATCCAAACGGGCGGCGAAGGAAGCCTCAGCAACAACCTGCAGGCCTACGTCAAGGCCCTCTTCCTCTCAGCCAGCGACCAATCTCCCGATGTGCGGAAGAACGTATGCTCGGCGCTAGTCAGTTTGCTGAGCTCCAACCCAGACGTCCTGATGCCCAACCTATCACAGACGGTGGACTTCATGCTATACACGACGCAAGAGACGGATGAAACAGTGGCACTGGAAGCGTGCGAGTTCTGGCTCGCTTTCGGAGAGGACCTGCGTCTCAAAAACTACCTCGCTGGATACTTGGAGAAGATCGTGCCCGTGCTACTCAAGGGCATGATATACTCGGAGGAGGACCTGCTGATCCTTGACAACGACAAAGAGGACGAAACGGTGCCCGACCGTGAGCAGGACATTAAGCCCCGCTTCTACGGCGCCAGAGACGCCCGCAGCTTAGACGACTCGTCCTGCTCCTCGCCCGTCCACAACCAGAGCTCCAACTCGAATAACCCCAGCGAGGCCCAACTGAACAACGACGGTGCTGCTGCTGCTGCTACGGAAGATGCTGACGAGGACGGCAAGATCAAGGAAGAGGGAGAGTCGGACAAAGACGACCTCTATGCTGAATGGAACCTGAGGAAATGCAGCGCCGCGGCTCTCGACGTCATCGCCGTCAACTTTGAGAACGCTCTACTGGACTATCTCTTGCCCATCTTAAAAGAATATCTCTTCCAGCCCAAGTGGCAGCACAAGGAAGCTGCCATCCTTGCCCTTGGCGCCATTGCTGAAGGTCATTCCATTTTCTCTCTCTCTCTCTCTCTCCATCTCGTAAACACGCAAAGGTTTTGACAGGGAGGAAGAGAACTGAGAATAATTTTTTTATTTATCATATTCCAGGGAATATTTCACATCCATCCTGATCGGGACCCCGCCGCAATCCTTGAACATGATCCTGGACACCGGCTCCTCGGATCTATGGATCGCTTCCGCGAATTGCTCCGTCTCGTCCGGCTGCGCCGTCGGCCTCGGCCCCCGCTTCGACCCCCTCAACAGCTCCTCCGCCGCCACCTCCAACACCCCCTTCTCCATCAAATACAGCAGCGTCTATCTCCTCCCCACTCACCCCTTCTCTCTTCTCTCTCATTGAAAAGTTATCTCTTGTAGGGCTCCGCTACCAGCAAAATGTATCACGACACCGCCAAAGGGGTTGTATTGGTTACAACCCCCCGCGGCTAGATCGGTGGCGGCAACCGATGTAACATCGGTCTACCAGACCGATGTTACATCGGCGGCTCCCACCGATACATTATGTCTTTGTTCTAATGTATCGGTGGGCCCGGCCGACATAAAATCGGTCTGGGCGACCGATGTAACATCGGTCGCCTCTGGCCGACGTTACCGCAGGGGGTTGTAACCGATACAACCCCTTTTGCAGTGCGATAATATCACCTTTGCCGGCTACAAACTGCCCCCTCAAAGCTTTGGTAAGCCCGATGAAGAATACCCCTCCAATTCAAAGAGAAAATGCACTCATATGTTCCCTGTTAAAAACAGCTGTTGTGGATACTGTCTCCGCGGAGCTTCTAAGTAGAGAAGTCTCAGGATTGATGGGTAAGAATTCCCCGTGCCCTTTTTTTTTGATGCGGGGCCAGACAGGATTTTTTTTAAAAAAGGGGGTGGATTTTTTTGATGAGAGAATAGGGCTCGGGTTCCAGCCGTTAGCGTCATCAGGGGTGACGCCAATCTGGCAGAACATCATCAACAATAACAGCACGAATGGGAACATCAGTTTCCCGGGGTTTTCGTTCGGGCTGACGCGGTACATCAACACGAGCGGGCCTGCGGAGGTGGAGCCAGGGGGCCTGTTTACGCTGGGCACGCTGAACGCCTCGCTGATCGCCCCGGGCAAGGCCATCAGCTTCGTGCCCATGCCCCCCGGCCTTCAGTCCTATTGGCTCATCCCCATGGAAGGCCTCGACGTCAACGGCGTCCCCCTCCCCCTCAACGCACAGTCCTCCCCCAACGTCGCTATCGACACAGGTACTACCCTCATCGGCGGCCCCGCTAAGGAGGTCAAGCAGTTCTACAGCCAGGTCATTGGCTCATCCCCCGCCTCAGGCTCCTACCAAGGTAAACACACTCAACTGCCATACACATGTGTCTACCAGATCGGCATCACTAATGTCTTCTTCTTTTTTTTTTGTTGAGGTTACTATTCATACCCCTGCAACTCATCCGTGCTCGTCTCGTTCAGGTTCGGCGGCAAGAACTACTCGATGGCGCCCGACGACTTCAACTTGGGCCCGTTCGGCTCCAATGGGCGCTGTCTGGGCTCGGTCTTCAAGCTGGAACTGTCCGGGGCGTCCAAGTCGCTCATCTCTTGGGTCATGTCCGTCGCGTTTTTTTTTTTTTTTTTTTTTTTCTCGCTCGTGAAAGATGGAGCAAGCTGACTCTTTGTCTCCATTCGGATCTTTTTTTTTTCTAGAGGGGACTCGTTTCTAAAAAAGTAGAGTCATTTTCCAAGAAACATTGAAGCACCCTGCACAGACTGACCGTAAGATTGTGTGTGTGTGTGTGTGTGTGTAGTGTGTTATCGGTGTACAGATACCTTCCGCCCGCGGTAGGATTTGCGAAGCTATGGAGTGCGTTCAACAGCACGGGGGCGAGTGTGGTGACGGCGGGAGGGCCGCTGTTTGCGCCGGGGACGCTGCGGGTGGTGGAGGCGTCGGCGGCGGGCGCACTGGCTGCCAACGCGAGCAGTCTCCCGCCCGGCCTGCGCGGCGGCGCAAACAGCTCCCTCAGCCTCGGCCCCGCGCTCGGAAACGCGAAGGCCTCAACCGCCCCCCAACCCACCCGCCCCGCTCCTCCTCGCCTCGCTTCTCGTCTTCCTCGCCCGCTTCCTATCATGACCACTCCCTCTCTTCTCATAACTAATCATGGACTCCCGCCCCTTCTCTGGCCATGACCACCCATCACCCCCTTCTCTGCCCGCCCATAAATTCCTCCACCTCCATCTCCTCCAACCTGTCCCTTGTCTCTTCCCGCTTCACCCATTATTGTCTCAATACTTCATCAATTCCTAACAAACCAAACATAACTATGGACAGCTGATCATTTTTTCTTTTTATTTGCACAGCTCATCATGTTAACACTCAGCGAATGTCTCAATCTCATCCGAGAGGCCCGAGCGATTTTCTCCGTGTCACGTGATGGAAGGATGTCCATCAAGACGTAAGGATTTCCTTTAAATTCAATTTTCACTATTCCAATCCTCTCTACTAGTACGCCACCCTTCCAATCCAATGTGGATAGAGGTCAGGTGTATCAACCATGTACAGTACAATTTGCTATTTTGAACGATCATCCCGGGATGAACGACATTATAGTAATTGTAATTGGTTGATATATTTGATCTCTGACCCTTGTGATTAGGGCAGAGGTTTGGTTAATTAATCATGTGTAATACAACTTGCTGAGTTGAACGATCATCCTGGGATGAACGACTTCTCAGTAGCTGTACTGTGATTAAATGAACCAATCTCTGTCCACAGATTCATTATTTATCATCTTTTTCCTTCATTCTGAACCTGATATCACTAAACACTTTTTGATAACCTAGTCTAACGGAAATTCATGAAGCTAATCAAAAGCGAAAGTGGAACGAAGGGAAGAAGCTCAAGGTCCATGCTGAAGATGCGAAAGCCTTCACCTCCATGTTTACTTCCGATGTTGCATCAATGTATTGCCGCTACAAACCGCTTGATGTGTATCCTGTCCGAATTGCAAAAGATAAAACCCCTGAAGCCATTCGAGCCACTCATCCAACTGCGGAAGAATTCAAAGCCGGTGAAGAAATGATCTTAGATGAAAAGAAATTCAAATTAATCAGTCACGGTCGCCTTGTCTTATACGAAATTGATCCAACTGATAAGAAGAAAAAAAATTTCATTGCATATATTCATTTCACAAGATCCGATCAACTGTCAGAACTGGAAAAATATGAATATAATTTTGTTACCGAGTTTTTACACAAGTCAAAAGATTTTGTTCGTAATGTTCTCAGTAAGAAGATTTTTCGCGGCAAGATGTGGACGATTGGATGGCGTAAATCTCAAGAAAGTGGCGAGTTGATAGGGCGATATGTTGATGCAGATGGGATTGTCAAGTATGCGACTCAATTTCTTGATAACATCATTGACGGAATCACATCTAGCGACATCATACACAACATGTTTTTTTCTATTGCTGATTTAGCAGTTGAAAGTGCAAACAAACTCCTCAAATCTTTGAATATGCCAGCTTTCCAAGACCCAAACTTGAAACCCAGCCCTTCTGAAAACAATTTTGCGTCAAATCTAGCGTTCACCCAAAACGAGTTTTCTAACCGACCTCATCATGACAAGGACGATTCAAAAACCGCTTTTTTACTTCTTTGCAATACAAATCGACACACTGGCACCCTTTCACTTGGCGTCAATCAAACTTTCACTGGCCCGTTTTTTGTTTTTCCTGATCATGGTGTGGCAGTGGATTTAAGACAGCTGGATGGTATATGTCGGATAGTATTTGATGCAGCCAGATTTCGACATTTCACCCATAACAATCAACCTCCTCACCCCTATCTGACTTCTTTTGGGTTTTCTCTCCAAATATGTAAGTCCTGTGTGGATGCTTTCAAACGTATGTGTAGTAACTTCTATGTGGGGAAGAAGCCTAAAAACGGAGGTGAATACTTTGTTTCGGATGTGGATCACATTTCCAAAAAGTTTGCTATAAATAAATAAATATGTTTTATTTTCTTAACTTTTTTCCCCGCAAAAAATTACTTAAATAACGCTTATGAATTCAATTGAAGAAATGCATTTTACAAATCACAAATCTTGTTAAAATTCAATGTTTCGTAATTTTTTTTTTGAATCTAGTAGGTACTAGTTGAAGGATGGGGGTGTTGTGAATGATATAGGTCATCGACATCGTCTGAAAGATTCATAATATGGGCAAGGCTTGATTTAGGACGTTAGGAAGGTTGATAAGATAAAGAGACACGATTATTCCCTGGGACAACTCCCCCTCGGCCCCTTTCTGGAACCTCAGTTGATGTTCTTCTCGGTGAATGATTGGTATCGGATCCTTTCCCATTCTTCAATGGTTGAGGTCGGGAAAAGCCCAAAGCTTTGCATACATCACTGCATTGATGTTGTTTGATGAATTCCGTAATTCCCTCCTCTGAATTGTTTCCATCCGACCAATAACTATGGTATAAGAAAAAGTATCAGTCTTTATTCTATTATTATGAAAGAAGTAATAACTCACTCCGCATTCATATCAATAATTTGTGGATCCGTTAGGATAGAGCCAACACCTTGCAGGTCACAAATGAGACTTGTTCCATTTGATCAATTAAAAGTCCAGTGTGTGAAAGCGTTCATTAGACGGCAAATATAGGTATCCATTCCAGGTTGTTTTTTGGAGACATTAAATTCAATGTTGCTTGAATACTTCACATAAATTCCCTCAAGCGCTGCTTCCAAGAAGTAAATTTGGGTTGGAAAGTTGATGTCACCTGTTACAACAACAGAATATTGCACAAACTGCAAAAGTATACATATGTTAAAATTGTCAAATTGGTGAACACATTAAAAAGTGAAAAGTACAGCTCACCTCGATCGTTTTAGCAACTTTTTTGAACTTCCGACTTACTGAATTGCTTTCAGAAACAATGCTCTTGAATTTGTTCAGGAGAAGTGTACTAGCATGATAGCACTTTACATCATCGGAGTGGCCTTTTATATTGGGTGTACGTTCTTTGTATCGGATCTTTGCAACATAGTCAATAATTTGTACAGGACCCAGGAAACCCCCGAAGTAGGTGGGTAACCAAAATGTATGAATTTTTGAAAAAAATAGCAAAATGATATGCACGAAATTTGTATGAATGGGGTTACAAAACCCAAAGGGTACGCACCAAATGTGGCAAAAATGTATGAATTTCCAATGAGCTCCAGTTAAATCCGCTAAAACCCGTATAAACCCGGCTGTAATACGGGGGATTTCGGGCTCCCGGTGGCATTTTGCCTTGAGCATACGCACAAAAATGTATGAATTGGCCAAAAAAAGCCATTCCCCGGTGCCCCCCGATGTATGAATTTCGCCAAAATCTGGGATTTTACGTTACCCACCTCTATAGGGGGTTTCCTGGGTCCTATTTGTACTAGACCACCGCTTGAGATTGTTTTCACTTCAGCTTTGTATGCACGTCTCATAGAACCTTCTCCTATTATTTGATCTTCATGTACCATTAAGGTAATTGGCTCGCTATCGGCTTTCAAGTTTCCTTGTCTGGGGGTGGTAGGTATGTCGAATAACAAGCGTTGAGCATTGATCCATCCATCGTTATTGTTGATTAAAACAGAGTAGGGAGTCCTTTCCCCAAGGGCCCGTAGCTGTGTTGACAGTCCACAATTGGGAGCTCGGGGCATTGTACCTGTTCAGTTATAAAAATCACATAGTTAATATAATAATAATTAGTGAAAAAAATACAAACAAACAAACATGCTAGACCCCCAAGAGCCCATCGCGTTTCCATTTTGTCGTTTTCTGGGGAACTTGGTTGGTTTGTACTCAAAATTGTGTGTCTTCTTGAAGGTAAAGATTTTTTAATAACCTTTGGTTGTTGTTGTTGTCGTGAAGATGAATTTGTGACTTGGATGTCTTCATCAGAGGAAGATTTTTCCGATGAGTCGCTGCCACTGGTAGGCTCAAAATCCGGATGCTGGTAAGTCAGATCGATTTGGAAGGCCTTCTTTTTGGCAGAATTCCTAATTACATAGATGAGTGCTTCTTGACTAGTAAGCCGACTTTTCCCTTGCAAGAGGCTGAGATATTGATTGACAGTGTCAGGAAATCGGTCCACGAGAGATTTTGTCACAAGCTCCTGAGCAAAAACATTCCAAAGACTTTCCATAAGATTGTCGAAGAGATTGGGATTAGTTAAGTTGACCTTTTCCTTGACGTTGAGAATTCCGGTGTTGTTCTTCAGTTTGTTGTTTTGATAAAAGGCAAACCCACAATCGATAAAAAGTTCTTTGGGGGATGGGGGGGGGTTTGGATTTTTGGAAGATGATTGAGCGGGTTTGGTCTTTGGGTATGGTGATTTGGGTGTTGTTTTTTTTCTTTTGGCCTTGACGGCATTTTGAAAATATTCATTATTATCAGAAGTAGTATTAGATAATGTGGATTTGTTGGGCAGTGGAAATGTTGCATTTCGTTGGAAGGAAAACAGAGTTGTTGTTGTTGTAATCCGATTATGAGGAGCATTAAAATATCTATTCAAGGTAGTTGGTCTCGATGTAGTATTACTATTATTTTGGCTCATACCGACTTCATCCAAGCAAGAATTACACCAACCATAAGTAAGAGGCACAGAAGACCTTTGACGACACTTGGAACATGAAAACATGATAAGAGAAATGGATAGAGGATGTTTGCCACTGGATGATTACGACTCAGACTGGCCTTTTAAGTATTTTTTTATAAAGGAGCACTTATACATCTCACGGTTGGTCTCAAATCGGAAGGGTGGAGGTTAGCTGTTCCACACACAAAATCGGTGAGGAGCTTGGACATTAGATCTTACTCTTACAACCAATAGAGGTTCATCCATTGAAAACTGGATTGAAACAGGGGGACATTCAACATTTCACATGAAGGTTGAATCAACATATTATCAACATCCAATCAAGAGAAGAGACATTAGAATTTTTGGCTCACAGTATCGCTAATGTTCTTGTTATAATAACAATATATAAAAAATGGTAACCAACTTGATGGAAGTCACACCCGGCATGAATTAGTTGTGACACCTTTCAGTTTGCTCAAGCAATTTCTTCAAATTCAACTTCTGTCCTAGACAACACAGGGTTGTGGGAATAACTTTTTTGTTATAGTATGTAGATGTGGAAACAGAATGAAAAACAAAAAACTTGCAAAAATGTGAATTTTTCCGTTTGATTTCTGAGTATTTCCACTATTATTTTATGTTTGTTTTTTTTTTTTTTTTTTTTTTGAAATAACCAATTTTTTCAATGTGCAGATTTATGATCTTTTGTGGGAAGATTTTTTCCAGCTGATGTTTTTAATATTTTGGATGTGCCAATGTATTATTTTTTTTTTTTTGAAAAAAAAAATTACAACAGTGATAATCATTTTTTGGCTTGATGGCTCGATTTGGCTCGATGGCTCGATTTGGCGCGGTGGCGCGATTATTGTCGTACCTGGGCTTCCGTATTAGAATGCTTTTAGTATACTTCTTTTTTTGATAATCTAGGGGTACAGAAGATATTTTCAAGAGTTTTAGATGGAAATTTCCTTGAAAAATCCATGAAATTGTTCATGATGGTTGGTATGGACTTGTTCATCAGCTTATTTCTTTGTACACAATGAATGGAAAGCCTTTTTAATGGTTATTCAAGATGGTTGTTTGAAATTGCGCAATGATGATTGGACCATATGAAAATTCAGAAAGTCAGAAGATTGACCAAAGTTCTGCCTGAGTTCTACATGATTTGTGGTATCATTCATCATTTAGTTACAATTTTGATCATTTTAACATCAGCCTGCTTTGTGGTTCACTTCAGAAGCTGTTGCCCAATTATCTTAACCTACATCAACATCATTTCAGGTTCATATGGAACTGACACATAGGATCATTGGCACCGGGTTAAAGTAAAAACACATGGAGTGGCACTGGCATGCCAGTGCCATAAATTCTCCCCTGGTGTGAGACAAAACAGTACCCCACTCAGTCTGAAAAATGATTGAAGTCCATCTGGGGAGTGTTAGGGTTCAGCTGGACATCATGTTGCATAATGCATTGCCACACACTTTGTGGTAAGAGGGTTTTTTTATTTATTTATAATATATTCTCAGCTTCATGTTCCATTTCTGTTTTTTGTGAGAGGGAATTTTGAAAATGTCCCCTTATCCCGCTCAAGCGGGATAGGGGGACATTGTCAAAATTGGTTTCACACCCCATAACCAACACAAACTAGTAATCATCCATGAAAGGCCCAGCCTGTTGGCCAGTATGTCTGTGTAACATGCATTTATTGAGAAATTGTAGTCCATAGTCAAGATTAAGTTGAGCTAGAATTGAAAATAAATTCAACAAAAGTTGTTGATAATTTCACAATGTTTAGCACATCACTTCATCATTATTTCACCTTCATTTCACCTCATTAAAAGGAATAGTTCATCAAAAATTTGTGATTGACTTCTGACAGAGTTCAGACTAAAACCAGGGTCAACTTAAGCTATGGCACTCCCTGGGGAGTGCCCCCTCCTCTCCCCTGGTGGATTCCACATCCGACTACACTCACCTCTATCTCCTTCAGCAAACACTGAAAACAGGTACCTGCCAACAAACACCACAGAACAAAGTAAGTAAAACTCCTGGGCCAATCAGTCCCAGAGGGAAGAGAGTGAGCATAGGACATAGCACACTCCGGGAGAGTGTCACCCCCTCCCTTCCTGGACCAATTGGTCTCGTAGGGAAGAGAGCTCTCTCCCTTCCTGGACCAATCGGTCCCGGAGGAAAGAGTGAGTATGCGCACTCTCTCTCTTCATGGACCAATCAGTCCCGGAGGGAAGAGAGTGAACATTGTCACTCTCTCCCTTCATGGACCGATTGGTCCCGGAGGGAAGAGAGTGAACATTGTCACTCTCTCCCTTCATGAACCAATTGGTCTTGGAGGGAAGAGAGTGACTCTCTCCCTTCATGGACCAATTGGTCCCGGAGGGAAGAGAGTGACTCTCTCCCTTCATGAACTGATCAGTCCCAGAGGGAAGAGAGTGAACATTGCCACTCTCTCCCTTCATAGACCAATTGGTCCCGGAGGGAAGAGAGCTCTCTCCCTTCCCTGGACCAATTGGTCCCAGAAGGGAGAGAGCAAGTGGCATGCATCTATGATTGCTCTGTCCCAGGACCAGTTGGTCCTAGTTGTTTGGGGTGTATGTTGTTGTGCAGTTGATTGATGACCCAGTCATGTGTATTGTGCTACCTAGCAAGAATGCTAGATTTGTACAGTGGTGTGCGGTTCCTCTTTTGCTGAGTAATTGTTTCCTAAAGAGCTGATGCCACCCAACGAGGGTGAGATTTCTCCGTAAGTTAGCAACGGAGCCTTGCCGGGCTTTCTGCTTACCTAAAGATTTACCCTAATGGGGGTGGATGCTCTAAAGATTTACCAAAACGGGCGTGGATGCTCTCAACTTGACTAAGAAAAACTTAATTATATGTGCGCAGCACTCGCGCAGCACATTTAAAAATTTCTTGCGCCGCTTGAAAAAAAACTTGCGGATCCTTATTGTGAACCCCCCTATTTCATTGTGCACGAAAAACAACTCTACACCACCGGCCCGGTTGAGGAAGATCCCCTCTGACCAGCCGACGAGGTGCCGCAACACGCAGCATCTTGCAGCATATCCGCCCTGCTGGGTCCTTTGGATTGAATTTTCTGTTGTTGCCGTCGGCCAACGGGCAAATTGGGCGATGGGGGGACGGCATGAGTGAAAATCTCATCTCAGATGAGCAAAAACCCCCAACGCGGATCGTGGAACCCCGGTAATCCGCCATACTCAATGACCAAACTGGCAAGAACCCAGGTGGACGTCTGATTTCTATGCGCAAGCCCTCCAATTGTGTCCCAACATGGCCCCAGTTCCGGATGTTGAGACAGAATCCATCACCAAAATCATGGCTGACGGAACGTGCAGAACCACAAATGTCAGTCATTTCTCATGTGTCTTGGAGATTTGCAACCATTAACATGCTGATTCAATGACACGTCCAATCAGGCCGTCACCGTTACCGTGCCAAGGAATGGTAGGCTCCATGTGTTCCTTGCGGAAAAAGCAGCCAAATGCAGGCACGTTTTTGAATGGACGAACGATTGCTTTGTCGACCTCATCCAATTTGTTGGTTTTTTTTACGAGAAGCATCACCTAATGGTGGATGCGCACAATTGCCTCTCTTTGGAGAAGGCCTACAAGGCAGTCTATGAGGAGGTCAGAACCACATACCCAAAATTGGCTTTGGTTGAACTTGATGGGATGCTTACCAAATATTGTCAGCTCCTTAAGGCATGGGTTGCAAGTGATATTTCATATGTTTCATTTTTTTTTGGGCAGGAGGTCCCACAGGAAAACACTGAAGCTAATGCTTGTATCACACTGGTGTGAATATCCAGAAAATTCAAAAAGATTTCAATACCTAAACAGTTGATATCCGACGTGATGTGCACACTCGCGTGGAAAGCAGAGGTATGGACGCCAAGGTAAGTCTTTCAATAATCATACCTCCATGGATTCTTATGTTGCTAATGAACGGGGTGGCATTGCCACAGATTTTCTTTCTCTTGAAGGAAGGGATTGAAGAGGGTCGGGAGGTCAAGATCACACCCATTTGGCGATTGTTGGGGCGCTTGCCTCCGTCGAAAGGACTGGCAAAGGCAATTTTCTTCCTGCTCGATGCGACTTAAGCCGAATTTGATGCACACAAAGCCGTTATTGCCATCAATTGACTCCACGCGGATCACAAATTGAGGAGTCGCAAGGCGCAAGAAGAAATTTGATACGAGCAGCTGTGCAAGGAAATCAAAGCTCGACACCGTGGAATCATGGCCGAATTAGAGGGGGAAATTGAAAACGTTGCTGGGGAAATCCTTGAGGCTGATCAGGCGCGAAGTGATAACCACCAAAACCTCCGCAAAATCAGCAAGCGTTTGTACGCCCCTGACCATGTTGAATACTTTGTTTTATGATTTGGGTGATGTTTGTGATCACTTAAATACTTGTAGCTGAAGCAATATTATTGTCAATCATTTTCGCGCATCACTTGCTTGACTTGACCTGTCCCAATTTTATGCACTCAGAGCCTGTCACTCCGAATGGTTCCCATTGCCCCTGGGTCAAACTTTAAGCAACAAAGGTCTCAATCAGTGTGGGCCTTTGGGTTGTTCCCCAAGGCACAGACCTGGCCCAATGGCGCCTGAGCCAGCAGTCGACTGGGCAACAGTGCTTTCCCTGCTTGTGTCATACCCATTCCGGATGACTCCAGCTAGAAAGTTGATTGCAACTCCTGGGACCTGCAGCATAGATATGGGCACTGGATTATATGTTTAAAAAGGCATAATGACATTGATAATGTCATTGAAATATATGTGTCTGGAATTCAAACTGGGTGATAGTACATGCATGGGTTCAAAGGAAGTTATGCCAGTCATGTGTCCAATGAGCACAACACAGAAAGATGCAATATCCAATGGAAGGAGGTCAGTACAAATACAAATCAAATGGAAGGAGGTCTGCTCCAATACAAGTCAAATGTGTCCAAGGGTGACCATGTGAGCACCATGGTACCCATATCACTAACAAAGAATGAAAGAGAAATCAAAGGAGCATAGCAAAAATTAGGGGTTTTCAAAGTTGAAACCCCGCGCGCGCAAGTCGGCAGCAAGAAAATTTTTGCGGGCGGTCTTGCTTGAATTTATGCAAGTCGTTCTTCACAAAATTTTGTGCAAGCCGGCCTGCAAAAGAGCAGGCAAGAGCTCCTCCTCTTGTCAACCTCCCTCTTCAACACTTGTCAACCTCACTCCTCAACACTCGTCCAACTCTCTCTTCATCAACATTTTTACATACCTCTCACAACATGGTTCCAAATTGCACTCCAACCACGCCTTCTGTCAATCCAACCAAACAAGACAAAAAAAAGCCCATTTCATGGGAACAAGATGGCGTCAACAGAGGTGATAGCAGTTCAACTATTGTCCTCAACTGGATCAGCTCGGACAACAACTACAAGAGGTGGAGAGGCGACACTGAACATGGAAAAACTAAAAAAACATTGGCTTCTGAGGTTCTTGAGATTCTCAAAGAGAATGGTATCTACCATTGCGTTATAAAAGGCAAGTTTCCATGTAACTCAAACCCCATTTTCTAATCTTTCTTACATGTTTTTTTATTAGGAATCACACAAAGAATCAATGATTCTCAGACCTCTTACAACCAGTGTCAGCCTCTGTGATGCCAAGGGCTAGTACCTTTTAGCTACACAAGGTGATAAGAGTGCAAAATAAGGGTAGAGTAGGATAATTTCACGTAGAAAGTAGTAGGAAAGAAATAAAAAAGAATATAATTCTTTTTTATAGAGGGGCCTGCTGGCGCAGGGGTGTTTGTAGGTGCCCTCTAAATCAGAGATCTGCTAAGCAGGGTGGTATCTGATTAAGCAAACAATGGGTTTCTGCATAACAGAAGGTGGTACCAAAGTGCTTTTCCAATTAAGGAACCAGAATGGGGACAGAAGGATGAAAGAAGTACTCACTATTGCTTCTTTCAAGCCAAAAAGCCACGTAGGGGGGTGAAGTAGAGCTGCTGGGTAGAGTGAAGGGTTTCTGCGCAGGAGCTGGACACGTAGGATGGTTGATTTAATGAGAACACCACGGATAAAACAGGCAAAACAGGGCAGAGTAACTGAAATAAGGACAGGACACGGCGTAACTGATTGACTGTAATAATAATTGATGATGGGGAACAACTTTTGGCGTGGAAAGAGGGCTCTATATATAGTAATTTCACTCATAGTGGAGGACCTTTCTGCCTGTGTGCGTGTAGTAACTAGTTTTCAGCGCAATGTGGCCAATTTGGGAGATTGGCACTAACAAGGCTAATCCCAATGACACTGCTGGTCATTAATTCAGCGTCACAAGTGCTTTTTATGACCTTAATAACCTATTTAGTTATTGTAACTAAGGTACATAGCAACACTGACATGTCATTGTATCTGAAATGGGCCACAAATGACGCAAATGGGCCACAAATGGCTAAGGCCAATCATTAAAGGCCACGCTGGCTATGTTACTCTTATGTATTCAAGGTTTTTATTAATAAAACCTTGTAAAAAAACCACGTAGAATCTACTTTTACCCTAGTTACACTTGTACATATGTGGTAACTAGGGGATTAGCTATTTCCACGCATTTGGCCAATTTCCAATTGGATTATATAATCCACGCGCGGGGTTGGAGGTTTAAACCCCAATTGGGCCTAACTCCCAAACTATACACAACACCTCAATTATAAGTCCATAATTGGTCATGTCACATATAGTATGCATATATAACAAGTACATACGTGTGTGATGTCCATGTGACATATATTTGTGGCCAATTCTTACAGGTAATTGGTTCAAGGTGAAGGAGTAGGAATTTAGGGGTACTTCCAGTGAGGGACCCTACATTAATTTGCATGAGGATTCAGAATATGAAAGAATATTCTAAGTTATCCTCAAGGTTTAGAAGTTATTTAGTATTTTTGTAAAAAGTAGTTGTTATTTTAACTTATTACTTATTTTTATGGTGCCAGGACTTTGCTAAGCTTTATTGGATAAAAATAAGTAAGCTGATTTTTTGTACATTATTAGTCATATAAATGGGTCTTAATATTGTAGTAATAATGTCTCTATTTTGTGTTACCTTTGTCAGGTTGGCTCTGTCATAGTAGCAAGCTGACAACCAGGCTCGCGATTGGAAACAAAACACTGGAGCGGGTATCTTAGAGACCGACTTGATCAATGGTGTGAAGACCGTTGAAGGTAAGTTTACCATCCTCATTTGTTTCTAAGGTTAAGCTGAATATTTGATCCCATATCACAGATCAACTCCAAACCATTCGTCGCCACTGGGACATCCTTGACCCCGTCATGGGGTTGAGGTTGGTTGCTGAACCTCTGTACACGCGTTCGTCAATGTCTGCTGCCGAGAATGCCCAAGAAGATGCTCCCCGTCAACCATCCAGCAATCCCCCCTTGGATTTGGATCTATCTAGTGGTCAGAACATCAACAATATCAAAGACACTGACAAATCCCAAACTCCAACTCCTGCTTTGGCTTCACAAAAGAAAAAGAACAAGAAAAAAAAGAGCTTGCGTACCAGTCGTAAAGGCAAGTCAACTCGAGTCGCAAAGTCAAAGGCCAAAAAGAATCCCAAAGACATCTTCATGAGGTCAATGATGACAAAGGAACAAGCTGAGATGATGAAAGCCCGAGCTGAAGTCTCTAAATCAAAACTCGATTACATGAAGGGGCTCACAGAGATGGGCATGGATTTTGAAGACATAAAAAAAATGGCTGAAAAGGATCTTCCAGTCCCGACCAACTTTCTCAATGAATTGGAATCTGATTCATCTGACTCCAGTGATGATGACTAAGATTACCTTGTTTTTCTATCAACTCAATTACATCTCTACCCTTATTTAGTGTGGAGGATTATGTTTCCTGATTCATTCTGGCTTCATGTTGTGGTTTTGGACCAACCCATCGACTCTCTTTTTCTTTTATCATGCTCGCTCTCCCAGTACTGGAATTGAATTCGTTACACAGAAATCAGAGATGCAGATTTTGGGTGCGAGTGGAAAAAATTCAAACATGAGTAAACAACATTTAGAAAAATGAGTGACATGTGTTAATGTGTGATGATAAAAATAACAATAAAAGACAAGAGTTTTCTAACTTCTAATTGGAGAAGCCAAGGTGTGATAACACCTCACTAAATACCTTCTTGAAAAGCTGATTTCCTGCGGGGTTGGAACCTCTGCGTGGTTGATCTTCATAGCGGAGGGAAGCTGATTCTTCTTCTGCCATAACAACCGCGGGTGAGGTGTCGTCCAGTAAAAAATTGTGCAAGATGACACATGCGCTCACCCAATTGGTGAGCTTCCTCATGGCTTCAATTGATGTAAGCTCCATTCGCAGGCCTCGCAATGATTGGAAGCGTCCCTTGAGGATTCCAATGCAATGCTCATTGCATACACGTAAAGAAGCAAGGTGTTGATTTAACTTTTTCTTCATTCGCGGTATTGGACCATGCGGAGGTTTCTTAAAAGCAGGTACTAGATTTGACTCGGTTGGAAAGCCAGAGTCGGCTATGAGGTACTGTCCTGAAGAAAAACAGGTGGATTCTTTGAGATGAAGGTCACAATTGTCCCATAGCCAAGTATCGTGGCTACAACCGGGCCACCCAGTAAGATAGTAGATGATCCACTTGTTGTCATTGCACACAACAAGCGTTGCCAGCCCATAAGACCCCTTTCAAGAGTAGTAATCTTGAGGGTCAATTGAGGGTTTCTCTTCTAGTGGGAGTAACGTCCCATTGATGAATCTAACGCAGTTCTTGAACCCAGTGAAGCGGCCAATTCGGGAGGCCATTTCCTTTTGTCCTTGTGAGTTAGGCCAGGAAACAAATTTGCGGTTTTCTCTGTCAGCTTTCATATTTTAAATATCCACATATGGTCATGAGATTGCTTACCTTTCAAGTGACAAGATAGCCTCCACAACACGCGATGAGTAGAGGATAACGGAGCCTTCTGAGATCCTAAAAAATCGAGCCAACATTCCGACTGATGCCCCGTTTCCAAACGTCCCCATCCTTCTCAAGGCAACTGTGAGCTGATCGCGTACCGGCCGTTGAGGAACATTAGATTGATTATGGAAAACCGGATGGGCTTCAATCATTGATAAAAGTTTATGAAAAGACTCCTGTGTCATTCAAAACTCTTGCTTGAAGCAACTTGAGTCAAGGCAAAAAAGGTAATTGGTTATGTCTGGCGGTCTTTCAAGTCTAATTTGTTCAGACATGTATATTTTTTTCTTGATTGATACCAGAGTTAAAAGGAGTTCTTCCATGTCGCTGTTGTCTTTGGATGTCTCTTCGTCATCGATGTTGAGCATGGCCTCAAAGGCAGATTGTTTTATTTCCAGCCGAAGTATTGTGGTGAGATTTCTGATGCATTCTGCTCGTTGAGATGATCGAGGCATCTTTGGAAGTGGTGGTGACAGGATAATCTGTGTGTGCTCTACCGGCACCCTATTGCATGGGTGTATGGGGTGCTCAAAGTAAAAAAAAAACGCAGGCAGCAAGTGAGTATGCAAAGTGACTTGCATGCGCGCGAGTTTTTACTTTGAGTCCCGCTATTGAAATCAAATGTGTCCAAGAGGCACAATGGGAGCAGAATTTTACCAATATCATGCACCAAGAAGATGCAAGAGAGAAAAAATGGAGAAATAGACCAACAGTCAATTTCTAGAAGTAGAGGCAATTGCAGACGCTCATGTGTGTGAGGATTGAGCAGGCGCTGTTTGGGTCACGGAACCCCAGTTGGCCATGCCTTGTTGAATTGCACTCTTCCATTTGTCCCTGGTGACCCCAGGGTGGGTCAGTGAAGCAATTCTGCGACGCCAAGACTGTGATGAAAGTGTGGCTAGATTTAAGATGTATGTGTTATCATCTTTGTGGTCAATGAATTGTTGGCTTGGGGCGCCCTCTTGAACAACAAGCTGTTGAGGTGTCTTCTTGATGGGCACACAATTGGCTCCAAAGCAATCATGCTGAACATTGAAGCAGGCAACAACCTCCTGTGCAGCAGTAGATCAATCAAATGATTTGGGTTCAATTGGTTGAATCAAGAAAGTACATGGGGGCAAAGGGGACGGCTTACTGCGGCATTACACAAAACTCTTCTGTGCTTGTTGTGTAAAGTGTGCATCCGATAGTATGAATGAATGTTGCCCATTTTGAAACAGGTTAATTTGATGTAAAGGCTTGTTCTTTGATTAGATGTGGCCTTCCATATAGATTCCACTTGGCCAATGATACGTGCACCTGGGTTGCCTTGTGTGACCACCTTTTCATGCCACATTGGATAAAGTTGAATATCATGGCATTCCTTGTAGGAGGTCAAAATGGTCAGACTCACCAGAATAAAGAAGCCCTTTCTGCAAACTTCCTTGGCATTGATCCGCAACTGATGAATTTGTGTGATTTGTGATCCAGGGAACCTTTCAATCAAGTATTGGGGAGTCTGTTCTCTTTCTTCTCTAGGGAGGGTGGAGTGCATCTCCACTGGATAATAATGATCTTCATGCAGGATATGGGCATCATACCCCATGGACTTTTGAATCATATGGTTATACTTGAAAAGGTTGGTGACATCAGGTTGGGCATGGAAGGTTTGCCCAGACTGGTGGTTGATAAGCTGAGCCCCCGATAAGATGAGCCGTATGCTTTGAAAGTTGACAAAGCTGATGGCAATGTCCCGACCAGGATGGTGTCGATTAGAGTGAACTGATGCCAAACGCATAATCCTATTGAAGCTTTCAAATTTCTTGGTGGCAAACAAACTTGGCGGCCCAAAACGTGCAATAGACTTGAGTAGATGGAGCAACATATGCCACTTTGGTTTGTTGACCCATCGGGCTGATGCCTTTATTGTATGATATAGAAAAATATCAACATACTTGTGAACATTGTCCAAGTAGCGTTCCATGTCTTCAATGTGTGTGTGGAATACCAATGTTGATGACATACATAGAGCATGCCAGTGATCCCTCTGAGCTGATGACATGAACTTGAAGAAGACAAAAGGGGCCACCTGGACCACCATCTTGAAATCTTTACCCACAAGGCTTTTGAAGTGACTGATTACAGAATATTCAAGCCATTGAGGTTGGCTGCTGCCCACCAATGACGCAATTCATCAAGTTTTTTGGTGGTGAGAGACTGCATGAAGTCTCTCAACATGTATTTGATCACACCCAGAGAGAAGACATGAAGAATTTCCACTGGAGTATCTTTACAACCGTCAAATCCTGGAAATTTCAAAAAGGGGGTTCAGGGTTGGATTCAATTAATGAGCATAGAAATTTGGAACCAAAGACTTGCCTTTCAGTCTCAAAAAAGAATTGAAAAACTTCTCTTGAGTGACATTGTTCTTCTCCAGTGCATCAATTTCTTTTTTCCATTCTTCTTTTTCAGGGCCATGGAGATTTTCAATCAGTTGACGGTTAATACAATCCCTAATCCCATGCTCAACTTGCTCTCGTTGGATTTTTTTGTACTTTGTTCCTTGCCAATCATCCACAACAGTTTGGTTTTGGATTTGATGGCATTCCAATCCTGCGGTACAAATGGGATCTTTCCACCCAAAAAATGGCATTTAAATCATTATAATGTGGACCCAATGGTATGAAACATTAATATTCCCAAATACATACCTGGGAACCCTGGTCATTGCATCCTAAAAACTGGCGCACATATGCTGAGCTCTTCCTCTCATTGACCTTGGCTACCTTCAATGTGCACATTTGGCATGCATGCAACGCAACCCCAGGAACAGGTGTGGACGTAATTTCTGCATCCATTGGGGAGTCTCCTTGGAAGCATAATACAACACTCATCACTAGAACATTTTTCTTCAACCCAGTGTCATATGCCACCACACCCTCCGTGCCCATTTCACTACAAACAGGCCCCGCACAATTGACTCAGTATGAATTGAAAGAATTTTGTGACGTGGATTGGCATGCTTACTTCAGCTGATTCACAATTTGATCCGCAAGCTCAAGCGCTCCAGCGGTATTGGATGTGCACAGGAAATGACAGTTGTATTCCATATTAGAGAGTTTGGGAGGCAATCCGGAGAGTGTGAAGTAATAAACCATGTGCTTGTTGAACTGTTTTGAGACATTCCCTGATGTGTCATCTGCATATAAGTTTATGGGAACATGCCTTATGATCATTCCTTTGGCCTTGGTCCTCAATGGATTGGGTAATGGAAAAATCTTTGAGGATGGTCCATTCTCTATTGTTAAAATCAGTATGTGCCCATGAAAAAGATTTCACCTCACAAACAACTCACCATGTAGTTTATGGCTGCAGGCGGCAGCAAGGCTCATCAAGCAGTCCAGATGGATCTCCATTAAATTCTTTGAGAAATCTCTGATGTCCACACTTTTGAGATCAGTGGAGGAGAAGGCCAGTTTTGAGGGGATTGAGATAGTGATTTTCCTGGTAGCCTCACTATCAACATGGATGTTGGCTTTGACACATCTGGCCATTAGTTTGTTCTCCTCAACAAAGAAATAAATTGGTACCACAATATGCCTGCTCTTGAGCTCAACAGGTTCAAAAATATACCAGTGCTTGTTACTGCAATCCACCATCTGCACAATCTGCACACGCAGCTCTGGGCTGAGGTCTTCACGCCACTTGAAGCTTTGAGAAATTTTGAACACATTTTTTCCCCCACTGAAAATAGGATAAAAATCCAGATGGGGATGAACAAATGGGTTGGCCAGTTCCTGTTGGCATCATTCAAGATTTCAGCACTTTCATTGCTTTGCTGCATGAAGGGGAAATTATATTGAAGTGCAATCAAGGTGCATGATTAAAGAACTCACATGGCTGATCATCTGCTTCAGGTTAATGACATAGCATTCATTGTTCAAGACGCTCTCTCTGCAATCAATATCTATCTTCAATAAGTGGCAGATGCGGAGTCTCCCGGATTGCAATCCATTCCAGTGTGGGAGGTTAACATTGATCACTGACAAAAGCATGCGCAGTTGACCATACTCCACACGGGACATGACATGGCACATATATCCAATGATTAAGGAGCCAAGCAGATGCTGGGGGACATTTGAAATACCCAATCCAACATGAGTGCTTATGTGTCAACTTCAACAGCTATTGAGGGATTTCTGCATGTGTGGCGGATGACTCACTTCTTGGGATTTAAAAGGAAGCCATTTGGAATGTTGAGTCCTTTCTAATGATTGATCCTCAGTATTTCCATGTCCAGAATCCTCGTGAATGTTCTCTTGTATCTCAAAGATCAAATTCTCCCAATCAATTGCAGCAGGGTCTTCTTCCTCTTCATTTTGCTGATCAAAAAGGGTCAACCTTGCTTGACGAGCCACTATCAGCAAATCTTCTGCTTCTGATCCTTCATCTGATCCCATTTTATTTTCAACCCCAGGGGTCACAAAAGCCAGGGTGTCGAAAATCAATGGATCTATGTGTGCAGTCTGGTGCCCTTGACGTCCTTGGGATAAAATCTGAAGGAGTAATGCCTGCTCACGGGCATTTCGCACATGTGAAATAGACTCTAAGTGGGCCCGGTAATCCACTGTTGGTTTTGTTTTACAAATTGTACAGAAGTAGGTTTTGCGGCCAAAACCATCATCTTTCACTTGAAAACCTGGGAAAAATCAGAAATATCATGTGATCAGTATCTTGAAGATCATTCCAGAATGAGCCAACCCTGGATGTTTAATCAAGTCATCCTTACTGACCTTCTGGAGCGCCCATTGATCAAATCAGACGTTGGGGTCTCTGACTGACACCACTTCCCAGATCAATGCCTTGTTTGGGGACCAATTCAAATAAGCGTCCCACAATCCACGCAGCTCCCAACAGTTATGCTCAAAAGAGACTTCTGCAATGGGCCAAAAGACACCAGTGACTTGCTCCTCCGTGCGGGACTGATCAAAGACGGGCAGTTGAAAGTGGAGCGTCAAGGAGGTCAAGGTTTGTCTGCTGAGAGTGGAGCGGCTTATTGGTCAAGCTTTTTGGGTTGAAAGCTGACCGTCAACTTGGTCAATGCTGTGTTTCTCGATGGTGAAGTTGGGGGGGGATGAGCAAGATGAGGGACCTGAATCCTTGTCTGGAGGGTCCCTTTTATCTCTGATAACAAACCTTATCTATTGCATATAAGAGGGCCGCTGGACGCTGAGCGCTTTGGAATTGTCATTGCACAAGCTGATCAGGAGCCATTGGTGAGTCGGTCTCCCCCCACAGTATTAAATCCCCCTTCTGAACACCGTCTCAAGTGCCGACACCCTCATCTTGTTATTCAATTATTCCAGGTTCATTATAGTGGCAGTGGCCTTCACCGCCTTTCATAAAGCAACCAACCACACTACCAGAAAATCTGCTTCAACTGCCACCAGTTGACATGAAGGCTAATCCCATCTTACTACCCCCTTTACTTCAACGTTAATCCAAAACAACTTTTCAGGCACAGTCACTGTGCACAATGCACAGTGACTGTGCATTGAAGTTAGGTTGAATTATTCTTTGAGTAAGATTCAAGTATCACACAAGTTAAATCAAAGTAACTGCATGTCAACTGGTGGCAGTTGAAGCAAATTTTCTGGTAGTGCCACACTCTTTGGCGTGGTCTTTAAACAATCTGGTGTGGTGTTATTAATCTTCTTAATTAATTAACTCATTTTGTCCATCCTTCTCCCCGGCAACTAATTCTTCACTCTCACTGCCACCATGCTGACTTATATCAATGGTCATGATTGCAGAGCATATTAGATTCCGTACGAGATCAATGGAAGGTGCACTCTTTCTTGCAGGGTTTTCCGTCCATGCAGCCACCCAGCTGACTGCCATGATGTCAGCCAACCTGCATCCCGACTTTCGCGCCTTGCAACCCAGCCCGCTTGCTGGGCTTTGTCAAGACAACAACTTTGGGCGTGAATTAGGTGCCACCCCTGCCGATGGTGGTACTGCTCCTGCCAATGGATTCACTGCCCCTGACAATCGGGATACCGCCCCGCCAATGATGGTACCGCCCCTGCCAATGGATTCACCGCCACTGGCTGTGCTGTGTCTTGCGCGGTTGTTATCAGAGATGATGACTTCAAGCTCCCAGACAATCCAATTGGTGAGTTTTTTTGTCAAACAACCCCCCAAAGGATGCAACCTTCCAAGGTGGCTGTTCAGCTGCAAGCTTTGTTACACTCGGGGGAGACTACCACCGAGTTTGCTCAACGTTTATTTGCGGTAAGTGGTCTCCTTATCATTGCCTGTGTTTCCTGCCCCACACTAAATCATCTCCTTAGGACCAAGAGCCCAATAAGTGGAGCATCACCGTGGTGATGTTCATTGAACTGAGTCGCCAGTTGCACTCTTTGGCTCATGACCGGCCAACTCCAGCCAGGGACGTGTTACCAGGAGCAACGTTGAAACCACTTTGCTGCGGAAAGCGCAGCGCTTTTGGCAGCCGCTGCGCTGCGCTAAAAGTAGTGGTCCCGCCCGCTGCGCTACCGCTTTCTCGGCTGAGGAAAAAGAGGGGAACCGCTACTGTCAGCGGTAGCGCAGCAATAATCCCGCTGCGCTACCGCTTTTTGAGCTGGGCGCGCAGCGGTCACCCGTTGCACTGCGCTGAATATTTTTTTTTCATTAAAGTGCAGCAACTACACCGTCGGAAGCAATGGTGTAATTTTAATGCCACAGAAAGCGCAGCGGTTTTGGCAGCCGCTGCGCTGCGCTGAAGGTATATAAGAGTACCGTTCGGTACCCTTATAAGGAAACCACTCGGTACCCTTAAAAGGGTACCACTCGGTACCCTTATAAGGGTACCGTTCGGTACCCTTATAAGGGTACCGTTCGGTACCCTACTCGGTACCCTTATAAGGGTACCGAGTAGTACCCTTATAAGGGTACCAAGTAGTACCCTTATAAGGGTACCAAGGGGCTCACGTAAGCCTCTCAATTCGAGAGGGTTACGTGAGCCTGGCCGGACAGGCGTGCCGGCCATGCACGCCTGTCCGGAGAGCGTGCAAGGCCTGCACGCCCTCCGGACAGGCGTGCATGGCCAGCACGCCTGTCCGGCGGGGCCGGCCGTCCTCACACCATTTGTAGGCGTGCGGCATGCAGGGGTTTGCACGCCTGTATGGGAAGGCGTGCAGCCCCCGCACGCCTTTTTTTTAGGCATTCGGGGGGGCGTGCGCATGCCCTTTGGGCGTGCCGCTATCAATCCCCCTCACTTTTAGATATTCTGCCAAACCAAGATCTGTGAGGTCCTGACTACAGGCAATGTTGATTCCTATTTGACGGCGAGCACCGTTGAAGGCCAACCCGTCTTGCGCACCCCTTTGGTACTCCTCCAGGTCAGGTCCCAATGTTTTCATTGGTCAGGCAATACATGCGTGGCCACTGACTTGATTCCCCTTAGACTTACATTGATGTTCAAGATCACCCGTTTGCGCGAGACAATTTACCCAGGGGCTACCCCGACAGTACCACCGCACAGTTGTCCCTCCTTACCATCTTGCGAACCTTACTCAAGCATTGTCAGCTTGCTACTATGTCAGAGCCAACCTGACAAAAGTAACATAAAAAGAGACATTATTACCACAGTATTAAGACCCATTTATATGACTAATAATGTACAAAAAACTCAGTTTACTTATTTTTATCCAATAAGCTTAGCAAAGTCCTGGCACCATAAAAATAAGTAATAAATTAAAATAATAACTACTTTTTACAAAAATACTAAATAACTTCTAAACCTTGAGGATAACTTAGAATATTATGTCATATTCTGAATCCTCATGCAAATTAATGTAGGGTCCCTCACTGGAAGTACCCCTGAATTCCTACTCCTTCACCTTGAACCAATTACCCGTAAGTATTGGCCACACTTATGTGTCACAGATGACATTACACACGTATGTACTTGTTATATATACATACCATATGTGAAATGTCCAATTATGGACTTATAATTGAGGTGTTGTGTATAGTTTAGGAGTTAGGCCCAATTGGGGTTTAATCCTCCAACCCCGCGCGTGGATTATATAATCTAATTGGAAATTGGCCAAATGCGTGGAAATAGCTAATCCCCTAGTTACCACCCGTGTACAGGTGTAACTAGGGTACTAGTAGATTCTACGTGGTTTATTTACAAGGTTTCATTAATAAAAACCTTGAATACATAAGAGTAACATAGCCAGCGTGGCCTTTGATGATTGGCCATAGCCATTTGTGGCCCATTTGCGTCATTTGTGGCCCATTTCAGATACAAATACACGTCAGTGTTGCTATGTACCTTAGTTACAATGACCAAATAGGTTATTAAGGTCATTATAAACACTTGTGACGCTGAAATAATGATCAGCAGTGCCATTGGGATGAGCCTTGTTAGTGCCAATCTCCCAAATTGGCCACATTGCGCTGAAATATAGCAACTACACGCACACAGGCAAGAAAGGTCCTCTACTATGAGTGAAAATAGTATATATAGAGCCCTCTTTCCACGCCAAATGTTGTTAATCATCATCAATTATTATTACAGTCAATCAGTTACGCCGTGTCCTGTCCTTATTTCAGTTACTCTGCCCTGTTTGCCTGTTTTATCCTTGGTGTTCTTATTAAATCAACCATCCTACGTGACCAGCTCCTGCGCAGAAACCATCCAATCTACCCAGCAGCTCTACTTCACCCCCCTACGTGGCTTTTTGGCTTAAAAGAAGCAATAGTGAGTACTTCTTTTATCCTTCTGTCCCCATTCTGGTTCCTTAATTGGAAAAGCACTTTGGTACCACCTTCTGTTACGCAGAAACCCATTGTTTGCTTAATCAGATACCACCCTGCTTAGCAGATCTCTGATTTAGAGGGCACCTACAAACACCCCTGCGCCAGCAGGCCCCTCTATAAAAAAGAATTATATTCTTTTTATTTCTTTCTTTACTACTTTTCTACGTGAAAATACCCCACTCTACCCATCCTTTGCACTCTTATCACCTTGTGTAGCTAAAAGGTACTAGCCCTTGGCATCACAGAGGCTGACAAGCATGAGCAAGGCCACCTTTGTAGTGCGGTATGTTGCATATCCATTTTTCCCACTCCAGAAGTCAAAGATCTAACGCAGGACCCATTCCCTTTTTGCCTAGCTCCTCACAAACATTGTGGAGCTTAACAGGCGTTGCATCAGAGACCATGTCCCTAACTTGGCCAATCTCATCATCAAGGTCAGTGGCCAACACTCATTTCGCGCACGCCTTCCCATACAGGCATGCAAACCCCTGCACGCCCTCCCCCGCATGCCGCACGCCTACAAATGGCGTGAGGACGGCTGGCTCAGCGTGCGGCCCCGCCAGACAGGCGTGCTGGCCATGCACGCCTGTCCGGAGGGCGTGCAGGCCTTGCACGCCCTCCGGACAGGCGTGCACCGCTGGCACACCTGTCCAGCCAGGCTCACGTAAGCCTCTCGAATTGAGAGGCTTACGTGAGCCCCTTGGTGCCCTTGTGAGGGTACCAAACGGTACCCTTATAAGGGTGCCACTTGGTACCCTTATAAGGGTACCAAACGGTACCCTTATAAGTGTACCACTCGGTACCCTTATAAGGGTACCAAACGGTACCCTTATAAGGGTACCACTTGGTACCCTTATAAGGGTACCACTCGGTACCCTTATAAGGGTAGCAAACGGTACCCTTATAAGGTTACCACTTGGTACCCTTATAAGGGTACCAAACGGTACCCTTATAAGGGTACCACTTGGTACCCTTATAAGGGTACCAAACGGTACCCTTATAAGGGCCCTACTCGGTACCCTTATAAGGGTACCGAGTAGTACCCTTATAAGGGTACCGAGTAGTACCCTTATAAGGGTACCAAGGGGCTCACGTAAGCCTCTCAATTCGAGAGGGTTACGTGAGCCTGGCCGGACAGGCGTGCCGGCCATGCACGCCTGTCCGGAGAGCGTGCAAGGCCTGCACGCCCTCCGGACAGGCGTGCATGGCCAGCACGCCTGTCCGGCGGGGCCGCACGCCAAGCCGGCTGTCCTCACACCATTTGTAGGCGTGCGGCATGCAGGGGTTTGCACGCCTGTATGGGAAGGCGTGCAGCCCCCGCACGCCTTTTTTTTTCAGGCATTCGGGGGGGCGTGCGCATGCCCTTTGGGCGTGCCGCTATCAATCCCCCTCACTTTTAGATATTCTGCCAAACCAATATCTGTGAGGTCCTGACTACAGGCAATGTTGATTCCTATTTGACGGCGAGCACCGTTGAAGGCCAACCCGTCTTGCGCACCCCTTTGGTACTCCTCCAGGTCAGGTCCCAATGTTTTCATTGGTCAGGCAATACATGCGTGGCCACTGACTTGATTCCCCTTAGACTTACATTGATGTGCAAGATCACCCGTTTGCGCGAGACAATTTACCCAGGGGCTACCCCGACAGTACCACCGCACAGTTGTCCCTCCTTACCATCTTGCGAACCTTACTCAAGCATGAGCAAGGCCACCTTTGTAGTGCGGTATGTTGCATATCCATTTTTCCCACTCCAGAAGTCAAAGATCTAACGCAGGACCCATTCCCTTTTTGCCTAGCTCCTCACAAACATTGTGGAGCTTAACAGGCGTTGCATCAGAGACCATGTCCCTAACTTGGCCAATCTCATCATCAAGGTCAGTGGCCAACACTCATTTGGCGCACGCCTTCCCATACAGGCGTGCAAACCCCTGCACGCCCTCCCCCGCATGCCGCACGCCTACAAATGGCGTGAGGACGGCTGGCTCAGCGTGCGGCCCCGCCAGACAGGCGTGCTGGCCATGCACGCCTGTCCGGAGGACGTGCAGGCCTTGCACGCCCTCCGGACAGGCGTGCACCGCTGGCACGCCTGTCCAGCCAGGCTCACGTAAGCCTCTCGAATTGAGAGGCTTACGTGAGCCCCTTGGTGCCCTTGTGAGGGTACCAAACGGTACCCTTATAAGGGTGCCACTTGGTACCCTTATAAGGGTACCAAACGGTACCCTTATAAGGGTACCACTCGGTACCCTTATAAGGGTACCAAACGGTACCCTTATAAGGGTACCACTCGGTACCCTTATAAGGGTACCAAACGGTACCCTTATAAGGGTACCACTTGGTACCCTTATAAGGGTACCACTCGGTACCCTTATAAGGGTACCAAACGGTACCCTTATAAGGGTACCACTTGGTACCCTTATAAGGGTACCAAACGGTACCCTTATAAGGGTACCACTTGGTACCCTTATGAGGGTACCAAACGGTACCCTTATAAGGGTACCACTCGGTATCCTTATAAGGGTACCGAACGGTACCCTTATAAGGGTACCGTTTGGTACCCTTATAAGGGTACCGAGTGGTACCCTTATAAGGGTACCGTTCGGTACCCTCATAAGGGTACTGAGTGGTACCCTTATAAGGGTACTGAGTGGTACCCTTATAAGGGTACCGTTTGGTACCCTTATAAGGGTACCAAGTCTTATAAGGGTACCACTTGGTACCCTTATAAGGGTACCGAACGGTACCCTTATAAGGGTACCAAACGGTACCCTTATAAGGGTACCAAACGGTACCCTTATAAGGGTACCACTTGGTACCCTTATAAGGGTACCAAACGGTACCCTTATAAGGGTACCAAACGGTACCCTCATAAGGGTACCAAGTGGTACCCTTATAAGGGTACCGTTTGGTACCCTTATAAGGGTACCGTTTGGTACCCTTATAAGGGTACCAAGTGGTACCCTTATAAGGGTACCGTTTGGTACCCTTATAAGGGTACCGTTTGGTACCCTTATAAGGGTACCAAGTGGTACCCTTATAAGGGTACCGTTTGGTACCCTTATAAGGGTACCGTTTGGTACCCTTATAAGGGTACCAAGTGGTACCCTTATAAGGGTACCGTTTGGTACCCTTATAAGGGTACCGTTTGGTACCCTTATAAGGGTACCAAGTGGTACCCTTATAAGGGTACCGTTTGGTACCCTTATAAGGGTACCAAGTGGTACCCTTATAAGGGTACCAAGTGGTACCCTTATAAGGGTACCGTTTGGTACCCTTATAAGGGTATCGTTCGGTACCCTTATAAGGGTACCAAGTGGTACCCTTATAAGGGTACTGTTCGGTACCCTTATAAGGGTACCAAGTGGTACCCTTATAAGGGTACCGTTCGGTACCCTTATAAGGGTACCAAGTGGTACCCTTATAAGGGTACCGTTCGGTACCCTTATAAGGGTACCAAGTGGTACCCTTATAAGGGTACCGTTCGGTACCCTTATAAGGGTACCGCTCGGTACTTTACTTGGTACCCTTATAAGGGTACCAAGTAGTACCCTTATAAGGGTACCAAGTAGTACCCTTATAAGGGTACCAAGTAGTACCCTTATAAGGGTACCAAGGGGCTTACGTAAGCCTCTCGATTCGAGAGGCTTACGTGAGCCTGGCCGGACAGGCGTGCCGGCCGTGCACGCCTGTCTGGAGGGCGTGCAAGGCCTGCACGCCCTCCGGACAGGCGTTCATGGCCAGCACGCCTGTCCGGCGGGGCCGCACGCCAAGCCGGCTGTCCTCACACCATTTGTAGGCGTGCGGACGGCGTGCGGGGGTTTGCACGCCTGTATGGGAAGGCGTGCAGCCCCTGCACGCCTTTTTTTTAGGCGTGCGCACGCCCTTTTGGCGTGCCGCTATCAAGCCCCCTCACTTTTAGATATTCTGCCGAACCAAGATCCGTGAGCTCCTGACTACAGGCAATGTTGATTCCTATTTGACGGCGAGCACCGTTGAAGGCCAACCTGTCTTGCGCACCCCTTTGGTACTCCTCCAGGTCAGGTCTCAATGTTTTCATTGGTCAGGAAATACATGCGTGGCCACTGACTTGATTCCTCTTAGACTTACATTGATGCGCCAGATCACCCGTTTGCGCAAGACAATTTACCCAGGGGCTACCCCGACAGTACCACAGCACAGTTGTCCCTCCTTACCATCTTGCAAACCTTACTCAAGCATGAGCAAGGCCACCTTTGTAGTGCGGTATGTTGCATATCCATTTTTCCCACTCCAGAAGTCAAAGATCTAACGCAGGACCCATTCCCTTTTTGCCTAGCTCCTCACAAACATTGTGGAGCTTAACAGGCGTTGCATCAGAGACCATGTCCCTAACTTGGCCAATCTCATCATCAAGGTCAGTGGCCAACACTCATTTGGCGGACACAGTTTGATAACTTATCTGTTTGCAGGTGGACCACATGATGTATTCATCCACTCATCCCCAAGGCCCCAATGGTAACAATATGGCCTACAATGGGACCGCCAAGATTTGCATTGCGTTCTTGCAATTAAGCATTGCCGAATTCATCTTCCATCCCAACCGATCCAGCCCCTTGACCAGTTGGGAGGTCATTGACCGACGCCTTCAACATGTCAAAACCAAATCTTGCGCATTTCAGTATGCGTGAGTGTCTGTTTCTCCACCCACATTTTCTTACAACACGCCGTACATATAAATACAGATAACTAATGCCTTGTGCTGACCTGTTTACATAAATACACCCTGTGATACAGCTTTTCCCAGTTAGTCATCCAGAAGGATCAGGCGACCTATGGAAACTGCATTGATGCAGTGTGAGACTGGCCTCGCGGCTGCACGCAAAGCCAGTCCCAAAGTGTGTGTACCCGCAAAAGGTGTGAAATCCCGCACTTTTGGATCCCACACAAATCCCTCTCAACCCAGATCCTCCAAATCGCGTGAACACCTTGACCGGCCATCACACCTCACTGTTTGAAAGACTGTAACTCAGTCATTGCTCAATACTTTAAAGACTTTGGGCAAAATAAGTTAGAGTAGGAAAACATGAAATATGGATAAATTGGTAATGAATGCCACCAATCATGTGAAAATTTCAGGAAATTTAAAAACCCCCTTTCATTTTTCTTGTTTGAATTTTTTTTGAGTGGTTTTCAAGTAGCTGGTGAGGTATAGAGGAATGAAAAATCTTGTCAAAACATGTTGGGAAAACAGGATACGTGAAGAAGTTTGTGAGGATTGATGATGCTATTTATAAATTTCATGGGAATTAGATAACCCTTCCATTTTTTCATAAGTGTTTGTTAAGTAGTTGGTGATTCATATGGGAATGAAGAACCTTGGCAAAACAGGTTAGAGCAGGCAGATGGGATATGTGAATGCCTTTGTGAGGCATGCCACTCACCATGTAAGAATCTCATTTTATTTCAATATATTCTAAATTTTATTGATTGCTTTGAAATTGCTGGAAGTTTTGTGCAAGTGTTGGCAAGTCATACAGGAATGAGGATTCTTGGCAAAAAGAGTACATACCAAAAACAGCATATGTGAATAACATTGTGTTTTATGCCATTGATCATGTCCAAGTTTTAAGTTTTTGATGCTTTCCAAATTTGAAATCAGGTTATTTGGTCTGATACATGGCACTGAACAGTTATGCCTGCACAATATATGTGTCAGCCTACGTCTCTTTAGTGACAGTAGGATGAATGGAGAAGGAAGATACAGAGTCACACTGTGACCTATATAATACTCCGGCTGGCAGCCCAGGAGTAAGCTCTCTTCTTGACGGACAGAGGCTAGAGGTACATTGGTACGAAGAACGGTAGAGAAGAGAGATAATAAGAGAAATGGTGGTACTACTCACTTGTTAGAGAGAGTAGTAGGCGAAGTCAGAGATAAGGAGAAGATGAATAGGATGAATGAATAGGAAGGGAATTCAGATATGAAGCTAGAAGATGAAGAGGAAGGAGAAAGAGGAAAAGCCCCAGTCACTTTTTTAATAGTACGTGATCCGGGCTTAGTAATTCCTGGGGAATAGTTTGTCGCTATTCCCTTGTCTATAAGTACTTGCTAGACGCAATGATGTTTCTTCTCAGTCAAGGAGTTACTGTTGACGCGATGATTTTTATTCTCAGTCAAGGAGTTACTGTCGCTATACTACTTGCACTTGCGAATTACTTCTTGCGCTTCTAGCGCTGCTTTCTCTTAATAGATAACCAATAGTTATCTTTTATCTTGAGAATGCGTTATGTTAGCTCCTAGCGCAGTACTAGCTAGTACTTGCTGGAGGCTGACAATTGCCCCCCTAAAAAGAATTGCTGGAATATGTGTTACTGCTTTCTGTCTTTTAGTGGCACGGAATCGCCTCACAAGAGTATCAAAATTCTTGATATCTTCTTTGTTTAACCACTGATCATCATCCGTGGATGAATTTTTAAATTGAACTAAATATTGGCGTACTTCTTTACCCTGTGTCCTGATAATTTTTTCATCTAACACTTTACTAGGCATTCTACTCTTGATTTGGTGATTATCCGGTAGGGTGCTGTGGTCTTGCATTACTTGTTGCGGAGTAGATGGATTTTCTCCAATGAACTTCTTAACAAGACTGATAGGAAATGTAGGGTGTCTTTGACTAAATTCTCCTGCCAATATGACTTCTACGGCATTATTGCCATGGAGACAATGGGCTACAAATGGTCCCACAAAGCTATCTTTTAGCTTACAATTACCCTTGAGATTATGAAAATTGAGCGTGGAAATGAGATCTAGGTCTATGATTTGCAAGTCAGGTTGTTTATGAGATTTATCCCATATTTCCTTGTTATACGCTACAGCTTCTGAAATACACGCTGTTGCTTTCTCCTCAGCTTTCAACATCATCCTGCGAAAGGATTCTGAATTAGGATGCAGAGAAAGAGATTTACTCATTACTGCGTCTCTCTGCATGAAAGGCATCCAGCCCTTTTCCAATTCAAAGGGGGTCTTTTTGGTAGTGACGTGTATACTACTGTTATACGCGAATTCCAATGCTGGTAACAACAACACCCAGTTGTGTGTGTAACCTTCTCCATCTTTAAATTTGGTGCCGAAGGAGCAATAATGACGTATCATATCCTCTAATGTTTGTATCATACGTTCGGCTAATCCATCCGTCTGGAGGTGGTAAGCTGTAGAAAATGCAAGTTTTGTTCCTAGTAAATCAAACAAGTGTTGCCAAAATTCGGAGGTGAACTTTGGGTCACAATCACTAATAATAATTCTAGGGCACCCTTCATTGCTAATAATGCTTTGCCAAAAAAGCAGAGCGATATCTAAAGCCGTACTTTCTTTGTGGAAGGGCAAAAACCTAGTTCTCTTAGAAAAATGGTCCACAACTACCAAGACTGAGTTGAAGTTGTCCTTGCCAGCAACCGGTAATGCTGTTACGAAATCCATATTGATGGTTTCCCATCGGGATTTAGGTTCATCAATTGTTTGCAGAAGACCAAAGCGTTTTCCGGTAGCTCTATACGCTTTCTGACAGCGAACACACGCTTTGCAATATTCTTCTACTCTGGTCTTCCAGCCAGGCCACCAGGCTAGAACCGCGATCCTCTCTTCTGTTCTATTGCAGGAGAAATGTCCCGAAGTAGGATTATTGTGGCATTCCTCAAGTAAACAAGTAATATGATGCTCGTCCACTAGGACCAAAGAGCATTTATTATTGGTCCAATGATATAATAAGAACCCGTCCAACAATACAAAACGTCCTGCTTCAAAGTGTGTCTTCCATGGGGACAACAGCGTGCTAATAAGATCCGGTCGAGATTCTTTAGAACAAAGAATGAGAAGGAAGCAGGCTGTGTCATGATGAGAGTTGTAGCTAGCTTTAACCTCATCCCAAAACTCATCTTTCAGATTGCTAACATGGATAGATAAAATTGGTACATCTCGATCCTTATCTACTGACAAATCTGCTGCCGGATTGTCCTCCATGTTAGGAAGAGCCCATCAAGAAAGACCATCTGCGTTTTTATGTGCCATTCGATCACAGTGAATGATAGTCATGGAGCCTCGCCATTCCTGTAAAGATATCTGCCAACGCATCATATGTTGGCTTGGAGTTTTCATCCCGAGAAGAGAATGAAGGGCTACGCAATCAGTGATAACGTCAAATACGCATCCGTCAAGGTAGTAATACAGTTTTTCTAACGCCCATACTAGACATAGACATTCTAATTGGGAAGCACCGTACCTCTTTTCAGACTCTTTAAGCTGGCAAGATATAAAGCAGATAGGACCTTTGACCTCTTTATCATCAATGACTTGCACTTGGTGCAACGCGGCTCCTATACCCTCGAAGCAAGCATCCACATAAATTTTAAAAGGTCTGGATGCATCGGGGTGAAATATCAAGGGAGCAAAGGTGAGGGCTAATTTAAGCGACTCAAATGCAGAGAGTCTCTCCGCTGTCATTTCAAAGACTGCACTGGGACTAGTTAGTTTATATAGTGGTGAAGCCATGAGATTAAAATCTTTGATATGTAATCGGTAATAACTGGCAAAGCCAAGAAACGACTGAAGATCTTTACCATTGGTGGGAGGAGGCTTCAGTAGGACTGCTGCAACACAATGCTGATCTATCCCAAGAGACAACCCTGTAACAACGTGTCCCAGAGCGGTGAGCTTAGAAAACCCAAATGAGCATTTACTTAATGATATCTTCATGTGTACTGCCAAAAGCTTCCGCAACACAAGACCTACTTTTTCCAAATGTAACTCATAAGAGTCTGTAAAGATTATAATTTCATCAATATAAATGATAAGCCACAGTTCTAACAATTCTTCCCAAAAGATTGTATCCATCATTCGTTGGAAGTGAGATGGAGTGTTCTTAATGCCAAAAGGCATACGCAGGTACTCATGAACGCCTAAGTGGGAAATAATACGTAGAAATTTGCGGCTCTCTGTATGAACGACATTCTGATGGAAGCCTTTGAGCACGTCCATGCAGGTAATAAATCGGGCTCCTTGTAGTTTAGTCAATGATTCCTGTCAGCTTGCTACTATGACAGAGCCAACCTGACAAAGGTAACATAAATAGAGACATTATTACTACAATATTAAGACCCATTTATATGACTAATAATGTACAAAAAACTCAGTTTACTTATTTTTATCCAATAAGCTTAGCAAAGTCCTGGCACCATAAAAATAAGTAATTGATTAAAATAATAACTACTTTTTACAAAAATACTAAATAACTTCTAAACCTTGAGGATAACTTAGAATATTATGTCATATTCTGAATCCTCATGCAAATTAATGTAGGGTCCCTCACTGGAAGTACCCCTAAATTCGTACTCCCCCACCTTGAACCAATTACCCGTAAGAATTGGCCACAAACATATGTCACACAGACATTACACACGTATGTACTTGTTATATATGCATACTATATGTGAAATGACCAATTATGGACTTATAATTGAGGTGTTGTGTATAGTTTGGGAGTTAGGCCCAATTGGGGTTTAAACCTCCAACCCCGCGCGTGGATTATATAATCCAATTGGAAATGGGCCAAATGCGTGGAAATAGCTAATCCCCTAGTTACCACATATGTACAAGTGTAACTAGGGTAAAAGTAGATTCTACGTGGTTTTTTTACAAGGTTTTATTAATAAAAACCTTGAATACATAAGAGTAACATAGCCAGCGTGGCCTTTAATGATTGGCCTTAGCCATTTGTGGCCCATTTGCGTCATTTGTGGCCCATTTCAGATACAATTACACGTCAGTGTTGCTATGTACCTTAGTTACAATAACTAAATAGGTTATTAAGGTCATAAAAAGCACTTGTGACGCTGAATTAATGACCAGCAGTGTCATTGGGATGAGCCTTGTTAGTGCCAATCTCCCAAATTGGCCACATTGTGCTGAAAACTAGTTACTACACGCACACAGGCAGAAAGGTCCTCCACTATGAGTGAAATTAGTATATATAGAGCCCTCTTTCCACGCCAAAAGTGGTTCATCATCATCAATTATTATTACAGTCAATCAGTTACGCCATGTCCTGTCCTTATTTCAGTTACTCTGCCCTGTTTTATCCGTGGTTATCTCTTTAAATCAACCAACCTCACTGCCGGCATTAACCGGTCGAACACGGCAGTTCGAGCGGTGCTCGAACAGCCGTGTTTGACCGGTGGTCGGACAGGCACTGTCCAACCGAAGCACCTGCCGGCGGGTCGGACAGGCCTGTCCGATCAGTTCCTGGGACCGGTTGCACAGGACCAGCCGGGACCGGTCGGACAAATCTGTCCGACCAGTTGGCTCTCGCTTCGGTCGGACAGTGTCCGTCCGACCACCGGTCGAACACGGCTGTTCGAGCACTGCTCGAGCAGCCGTGTTCGACCGGTTAATGCCGGCAGTGCCTACGTGTCCAGCTCCTGCGCAGAAACCTACCAATCTACCCAGCAGCTCTACTTCACCCCCCTACGTGGCTTTTTGGCTTGAAAGAAGCAATAGTGAGTACTTCTCTCATCCTTCTGTCCCCATCCTGGTTCCTTAATGGGAAAAGCACTTTGGTACCACCTTCTGTTACGCAGAAACCCATTGTTTGCTTAATCAGATACCACCCTGCTTAGCAGATCTCTGATTTAGAGGGCACCTACAAACACCCCTGCGCCAGCAGGCCCCTCTATAAAAAAGAATTATATTCTTTTTATTTCTTTCCTTACTACTTTTCTACGTGAAAATACCCCACTCTACCCATCATTTGCACTCTTTTCACCTTGTGTAGCTAAAAGGTACTAGCCCTTGGCATCACAGAGGCTGACAATTTCGTAATCTTAGGCATAGGATACCTATCCGGTACCGTGTAAGTGTTCAGTGCCCTAAAATCTCCGACAAGGCAAGATTTACCGTTATGCCAAGCTATGATCACTGGTGTAGTGACTTCTACCCCCTCATTTGCCCCAACTTTACGGATGACCCCCAGGCACGTGAGCTGTTCTATGTGTTCTTCAATTGCTTTGCGACTACGTGGGCTCGCTGGGTATGGGGCTTTTCGTAGGAGTGGAGGATAAGGGGCTTCGACCGTTAGTGTAATGCTCACTTCATGGCCAACAATAGCCCCAAACTGTTTGCTGGTGGTAGAGAAGGCCGATTGAAATGTCAAAAGGCAGCTAATCAGGGACGTTCTCTGGTCAGGAGTAAGGTCTGGATTGATTTTAGCTTCACTGATTATCTGTCGTACCAACGCCTCATTGTGGTCGTCTCTTGACTGAATAACGTTAATACTCTGGTCAAAGTCAAAGACTGCACTCCCAATGCTAAACTACCTACAATCATTGTTTAACAGCGATATCTTTAGTTTGCAAAGATAATCATTACCAATGATAAAATACAAAAAATCAAATTCTCCATGACGACAAATCGGACTACCAGTGCAATACCCCTAAAGACTAGTTGAACTTTCACTACTCCTAAAGGATGTAGAGTGCCCGAGGCACTGTGAAATTTGCCCAACCTGTGAGGTATTAAATGATCTTTCCATTGTTTGCAGAATGTAGATAGATAATTGCTTGAAACAACTGAGCGGACTGCTCCACTATCCAGAAAGACTAAACAGGATTGCTTGCTGCACGTCATCTGTACCAGATTATTACGCCCATGGCGCTGCGAAATATGTAGAGTGGGTGTTGAATCTACCCCAATAATGAGATTGTTGTCTTCAAAATCGCTACCCAATTCATCTGCTTCTGGGTCCGGTTGTTCATTGCCCTGAACAGCGTTAATCTTTTTTGGGAAGTTTCGTGAAGTATGTCCCGGTTTGTCGCAAATCCAACACTTTAATTCTTTGGCCAAAGTAGTAGTCTTATCTAGCGGTTTGAGAGCTTCCGTCGGCTTAGCTGTTTGTTGATGATTGATCCTTGGCGGGAGGCGGCTCCTGCCGAGTCGAGTTTTGTCCACAATGTCTTCTAGTAAATTGATAAAGGTGCTCAGATCTAAGTCAGGTGACTTCATATGTCAGCTTGCTACTATGTCAGAGCCAACCTGACAAAAGTAACATAAAAAGAGACAGTATTACCACAATATTAAGACCCATTTATATGACTAATAATGTACAAAAAAAACTCAGTTTACTTATTTTTATCCAATAAGCTTAGCAAAGTCCTGGCACCATAAAAATAAGTAATAAATTAAAATAATAACTACTTTTTACAAAAATACTAAGTAACTTCTAAACCTTGAGGATAACTTAGAATATTATGTCATATTCTGAATCCTCATGCAAATTAATGTAGGGTCCCTCACTGGAAGTACCCCTAAATTCCTACTCCTTCACCTTGAACCAATTACCCGTAAGAATTGGCCACAAACATATGTCACACGGACATTACACACGTATGTACTTGTTATATATGCATACTATATGTGAAATGACCAATTATGGACTTATAATTGAGGTGTTGTGTATAGTTTGGGAGTTAGGCCCAATTGGGGTTTAATCCTCCAACCCCGCGCGTGGATTATATAATCTAATTGGAAATTGGCCAAATGCGTGGAAATAGCTAATCCCCTAGTTACCACACGTGTACAGGTGTAACTAGGGTACTAGTAGATTCTACGTGGTTTATTTACAAGGTTTCATTAATAAAAACCTTGAATACATAAGAGTAACATAGCTAGCGTGGCCTTTGATGATTGGCCATAGCCATTTGTGGCCCATTTGCGTCATTTGTGGCCCATTTCAGATACAAATACACGTCAGTGTTGCTATGTACCTTAGTTACAATGAGCAAATAGGTTATTAAGGTCATTATAAACACTTGTGACACTGAAATAATGATCAGCAGTGCCATTGGGATGAGCCTTGTTAGTGCCAATCTCCCAAATTGGCCACATTGCGCTGAAATATAGCAACTACACGCACACAGGCAAGAAAGGTCCTCTACTATGAGTGAAAATAGTATATATAGAGCCCTCTTTCCACGCCAAATGTTGTTCATATCATCAATTTTTATTACAGTCAATCAGTTACGCCGTGTCCTGTCCTTATTTCAGTTACTCTGCTCTGTTTTGCCTGTTTTATCCTTGGTGTTCTTATTAAATCAACCATCCTACGTGACCAGCTCCTGCGCAGAAACCATCCAATCTACCCAGCAGCTCTACTTCACCCCCCTACGTGGCTTTTTGGCTTAAAAGAAGCAATAGTGAGTACTTCTTTTATCCTTCTGTCCCCATTCTGGTTCCTTAATTGGAAAAGCACTTTGGTACCACCTTCTGTTACGCAGAAACCCATTGTTTGCTTAATCAGATACCACCCTGCTTAGCAGATCTCTGATTTAGAGGGCACCTACAAACACCCCTGCGCCAGCAGGCCCCTCTATAAAAAAGAATTATATTCTTTTTATTTCTTTCTTTACTACTTTTCTACGTGAAAATACCCCACTCTACCCATCCTTTGCACTCTTATCACCTTGTGTAGCTAAAAGGTACTAGCCCTTGGCATCACAGAGGCTGACATCATAGCTGTCTTCGCAGCATACTCTACTTCCCCAGTCATTAGACCCAACAGCTTAAAGTTAACCTCCTCTTGGTTAATTGACGGCTCAAACGCTAGCAGACGCTTGTATTGGCGAGTGACCCAGTCAGCCACAGGAGTCTCCCCTGGAGTGAATTTGTCTTTCTCAAACAACATCTGTTTTTTACGTTTCCAATTAGAAGTCCCGAATTTATTAATAATAGCTTGTCACCAATATTCCCAGTCGTTGGTGTTTGTAGTGGGTTGCATTGACTTATACCAACTCAGAGCAACCCCTTCTAAAATGGTAAGGAGTTTCAAGATGATAACTTTATCAGGGACTAGACTGTCGCGTTTTGCTGTATCAATCCAATGGATAAAATCCATATGATCATATTCTCCTTAGCCGGAGAGCTCCGGCCAGTCCGATTTTGTTATTGCATTCACTAATTGTTTCTGTAGTTTGATATTAACTGATTCTGATGCCATATAATTGGTTTTTGATGCGTGGAAGTGCGCGTCATTAGTCGGTTTGTTGGAATGATGACTAGTGCCGGTGAACGTACTCCGCTTGATTTCTTCTCTGAGTTTAGCAGTGTCCAATTTATGATGGTTGATCAGCTGATCAATTTTCTCATTCAAATTCAAAAAGTCAAGACAGTGTCCCTCACTGGAATCATCTATTTTCTGCTCTAGTTCAGATTCATGTTGTGACGCGGTCGTTGCGTCTTGTGTCTTTTGCAAGTCCTGAACTTTTCTAACGATGGAGTTGCTAAACTCTTCAAGACGGCTCTCCATGACCTTCTGCATGGCGAAGACCATTTTATTACAAGTGTTATCAGATAAGTCTATATCTGGTTTGGTCGCCGCACCTCCATTCAAGGCATCAATCTTCTTGTGTAATTCACGCATCTCATTATTCAAGGGAGATGTGTCAAAGCTTGATGACAATGTGATAGTTAGGTGCTCGACCTTCTGGTCAAGCTGTTGAATGACCTGAATAACTTCCGCTAATTGGTTGGTCGTCTCAGTTTGTTCTCTAGAAATGGGGTCAAGGCCAGTTGTACTCAGTGCCAAAGCTGTGGCTATTTCAACTATGTGTTTCAATTTGTCCAGTACTCTTACATCAACGCTTGGCACTGTCTGCAACTCTCCTCCTTTCTTCTGAATGCTCCCAGCTAAAACCTGATTATTAATTTGGTTGCGTAGTTCTACTATAGTTCTATCTGTATTGGAGACAGAAGATACAATAGACTTAGGCAAAGATTCAAGACAAGAATGGGAAAATTTGATGGACTTAAAATTGTCTACAACGTCTCTGTGGAGAGCTCGGACGGACTCTGAAACAGGATTGGCAATATCTTTGAAAAGAGAAGAAACTAGACCTGATACGAGTTTGGTCATCTGGTATACTACTAGTTTAGTGTTACTGTCAACTACTTGCTCTGTCTGGGCGAAATGGGTCTGGAAAAGTTGTCGGACTTGATGAAGCGTCAGTTCATCCCTCGGTTCATATTGCGTGAACGTTCCACGTGCTGATAACTCCCTTGGAGCGTTCGACCCATGCGCCATATCTCGGCGAAAATTGAGTCCTTGTGTCCCGCTCAACGGCGCATCTTGCCTGACTGGCCTGGATTCAACTGCTGTATTTCTTGGTTGTACTGGCCATGCTGCGGGTGTGTCTTGCATTCTCCCGGCTGGTGGAACTGATAAGGATGATGCCTTCCTTGGCGTATAGCTGGCGGGCGATTCTCCTCTGGTAAGCAAATGAGGAACGGTTTCCACCCTTTGGTCTCTAGGAGTAGTCAATCCCTCCCTATCAACCCCTCTAGCGCTCTGTGGCTCGACTTTGCTTGAGTTCTCAGCACTGCCATCATCCGCCAATTGCACGCTGCGAATGACTCCAGGATATGCTCCCGGTACTGATGGTGCGTGTTGAGGAGGATCTGGGTTGCCTGGTCCCACGATCTTCTTAATGGATCCTTGTTTAAATTCCCCTGCTGGAACAAGTTGGGGATTGGAGGATCTGGTAGATTTATTAGAAGGTTCACTGGCTGGTTTCAATTTGGAGGGAGCCATGGATAACTGTATGAACTGGTCGCTTACTTTTGGCGCGTGGGCTGTCTTCTAAGGTAATGACTGTGTGTCCGGGAGTCAACACGTTACTTTCTTCTGGTCGTTGGACATCATTCTCGGTCAGGTCTATGTGCCCTGTGCCACCTGGGGCCTGTTCAGGTATATGTGCGCTTCCTTCAGAAGATGTTGCTCCGTTGCGGATAACTGCCTTGTATCTAGCAGTATTCCCGGTCGGCTTGAACAAATTGGCTAGTACTTGGTCTATGGTTGGCTGAGCCAAGAACGGAGGATTGACCCAGGTCTCTGCTTGGAAGTCAGCAGGTTCGCTTCTCATGCTAGGGCGGCTAGGTCTGTCTGAGCAAAAGAACTGATGAAGTGACGTTTGATGCGACGACACTGATATCAAATTGTTCAATACGCAGGAGATGTATCGGTACTTCAGATGCCCCTCCTGGAGAAGGTGACTAATTCCGAGGTGAGGACGCTTACTGGTAAAGACGGTGTTAGAAGCTAAAAAAGTTATACGGAATTCGGAAAGGAAAATCTGACGCCGTCAAACAAACCTGGAGAAAGGAACAGTTTGATAAGACGCAGATCTCAAAAAACACAAGGACGTTCTCACAGAGAACTCACGAGATCGATGAGAAGGATGGTAATGATATAGGCTATTGCCTGGATGAGATAAGGCAACACAAAACTTGTCTGGGAAAAAGAACTGATGAGGCCCCCAAATGTCAGCCTACGTCTCTTTAGTGACAGTAGGATGAATGGAGAAGGAAGATACAGAGTCACGCTGTGACCTATATAATACTCCGGCTGGCAGCCCAGGAGTAAGCTCTCTTCTCGACGGACAGAGGCTAGAGGTACGTTGGTACGAAGAACGGTAGAGAAGAAAGATTGTCAGCCTTAGAGACAACACTGTTGCCCAAAAGGCTTCAACAGTGCCTTACTCATAATCCATGTTATCACAGCTTCAATTTAATATATTACATGCGCCATAGTTGTGTTGTGTTATTCCGCAGAAATGAGGAATAATGATTTAAGATTAAATCACTTCTAAGTTATTTCCCCTGTGAATATAATCCCTTTTAATCTTCAAGGTTTCGCACATGATTTTGCACCTTGCATATATTCAATTTGATCTTCTGAGTACATCCCCACATGACTGAAGGATGAACAAACTCAGATCATCCATCCAGAACCATATTTTTCTAAAGCATTACTTCAGAGTCTTCATCATTACTCAACAACATAAAGGTCCTCCCATTTCCTCACTTCTTAGTGGTCATTTGGGGTCACCTGTTGTTGATTATTCATCACTACTCTCTACTATTGCTCTTTAAAATATCCTTCTGATCAGTTGATCACACCTTTTCCTCATCTTCTTCATCAATCTTCAGAGGCACTTCTTCTTAGAAGTTAACATCATTATTATTGCTTTTCTGTGGGCTTTTCAGCTATCAAACCCACATAGGTTTTCCTTTAAAAAGCCTTGGCTAGTTTCCTTTAGCCTAAAAAATAGGACAGCTGAAGAGCTGCTTCACCCTCTTGTTACTTAACAGAGGAGGCGTAGAGTTCACTCTGCTACTCCTCTCCTTTCTAGGATTGAGCTCTTTTCCTCCCCTTCCTGGGTCAGAGAAGCAAGGTTTAACCTTGATCATCAACCTTATTTACCTCATCAGCTACTAAGCTTGATTATCCTTCATTCAAAGCCCTCTTCTTTAATTGCTTAGTCTTTTCCTTCCCTTGAAATAAATTGAGTTGCCCCCCATATCCTTGTGTCCTGCCGCCACCGTAGAGGCCCAGGCTCACAATTGGGGGCCTCATCGGGAAATTTTCAGACTTTAGACCTCTCCTCCCTAGCAGGATTGAGTATATAGATCTTCAGCATTCTATCTTCATCCTGCCACCGTCATCGGACTTACCAGGCCATCACCATTCGAAAAAAAAAGTAAATCCTAAAAAGAAAAAAAAACTAGGTTTCTTTCTTTCCGCTCAGTCTTGTTTAACAGAACAGCGAAGCTAATTTCCTGAATCTACTCCGCAATATTGCTCTTACGTGATTCCACTGTCCCCTCGTTCGGACCTCTACTCCTCACTTCGCAGTGAAGAAAAAAGACAAACTGTTT
>PGCI01000365.1:0-87496 GCA_002873125.1 Puccinia coronata f. sp. avenae | reverse complement strand
ACGAGAAGGATGTGTGAATTGAAAATGAAGATTTTCAGAGTTTAGCTTCAACATGTTAACTAGCTGTAGATAGTCCACAAACCGTAACCCCTGCTTTCTCATTCTGATTCTCTTTCTGCGTCAAGTTGAGTCAACCAATCCAACCTTCTTTGATCCATAGGCTGTGTGATACTTGAATTAAAGTAGGAATGATATCATCTGGTTTGCTGTTTCTGCTTGCCGTGGTTGCAGATCCTGCATGTTGTGATGGGGATTGCACTAGGAGTGAGGACTGTTTCTTGCGATGTGATTGTCTCATTTGAAAGTAACAATGGCTATTTGATCCCCTTGTCCCAACTATTCCTGGGAAGTCTTTATTATTTATTGGAGCTGAAGTTTTGAGAGTTGTAACTTGTCGAGGCCCGGCCAGCTCTGTTGTTAAGGCTCTACAGGGGGGTAAATAGAATATTGCATACACAGTAGCCCCCCCCCCCTTCACATGGCTGATATTGAACGTGATTACAACACCAAACATGTGTACATATTTATCTCTCTCTGATCGAAGAAGCGTCTCGCGTCGAAGGATTCATATTAACACGCTGTCGTTATCACCTGCACGATGGAAGTCGACTTCGAAGATTTGGTCACCAAGCAGCTCGATCCAAACGACCCATCGCAAAGCAGGACCCAGGCGGAGCATGCAGCACTCCTCAGCTCACTGGACCGGGCTACTCGATCCAGACAGCTAGCGGTGCCCACGAATGAGGTCGCAATCCGAGTACGACTACGCGAGCTGGGGGAGCCTATGACGCTGTTTGGAGAACGACCGGAAGACAGAAGAGATCGATTACGCTACGTCTTGAGTCAATAGCCGAGGGCTAAAGGATGGGAACTTGAGAAAGATACTGGGGCTGGTCTCGAGGATCAAGGTGGCGATGGTCACGACGAATCGGATTCGGAAGACGAGGAAGAATTCTATACCGAGGGATCCGAGGCCCTCTTGGTCGCGAGGAGATCCATCGCAGAATTCAGCCTCGCGAATGCTCGTAAACGTATCACTCGTCAAAAACTTGAAGCAAACCTTCCGCTGAGTAAAATTATGGCGACGCGAAAGTCGGTCTATGCAGAGCTGAAAGTTAGTTATCCTTTTCAAGAAAAAGCAAAATACAAAATACATACAAATGACATCATTTGACTGACGTAGCTCAACTTCTGTATTGTGATAAAATAATAGACGTACACTAATTTGGGCTCACAAGTTGGAGATGAACGTCCAATTTCGATCGTCAGGTTCTCGCCCAACTCTCGACTGTTAGCCACCGGCTCTTGGACAGGCACGGCCAAGGTATGGAACGTCCCCAGTTGCACGCCGTACTCTGAGAGTAAAGAGAGTAAAAGCGTGTTTAGAGGTTAGTCGTCCATCACAATTAATCAATTTTTTTTTGTTCCATTCTATCCCTCTTCCCACCTCTATTGTTTCTCTCGCTTTGGTTCTTTGGGGAAGAGGTTTTACAATCGATTGGATTATTTTCCATTTCCCTTTTACATCCTGCCCTATCAAGGAACTTTGTTACGAGTTGAAGAAGAAGTTACATTCTGCGTGTTTGCTAGTATTTACCTGTTCACTCACCTGCTCCACCTGTCTCGTACCACACACAGAGTGAGGCTACGACCAGCTCTTTCTTCAAAAACTTCATCTTAGGGTCTTTCGCACACTTACGAATCCGCCGACTACTGACTTCGTCTTCGTTTCTTTTTGGGTTTCCATCTTGACAACCCCCACCCTTGTGTTTTTGTTTTGTTCAACCCATTCTGATCATCTCTATTTTTACCGCTCTTCCCCCTCTCGCTTGGTCAATGTTTTTTAAGGCCACTCGGATCGGATCGGTGGTCTGGCTTGGCATCCCGGCGCCACGCTCAGTCAGTCGACCTCTAGTGCAAACTTCATCACTGGAGGCGCGGATGCAAAATTACAAGTGTGGTCTCTTGACAAGTCCGTAGACTGGTTTTTTTTTTTTTCTTGTTTGTTCCTGCTTGCTTGATCAAGAGAGACCGAGATCTGATTTTTTTGATTCCCCATTAATTAGCGAGCAGCCTCTTCGCACGCTAGAAGGACACGGTGCACGAGTTTGTCGCGTGGCGTTCCATCCCGCTGGTCGATATGTCGCGTCAAGTTCGTTCGATACGACATGGCGGCTATGGGATGTAGAGACGGGTGATGAGCTTTTGGTCCAAGAGGGACATTCGCGCGAAGTGTACAGTTTAGAGTTCCAGGCAGATGGTGCTTTACTCTGTTCTGGTGGTCTCGACGCGATCGGGCGCGTGTGGGATCTCAGAAGCGGCAAGACTGTCATGGTACTTGATGGACACGTTAAAGATATCCTTGCTATTGACTTTTCCCCAAATGGGTAAGCAGGCTTCATTTCTTCCAAAAAAGAAATCAAGATGGTCTGAAATGCTCATCGTTATGTGTTGAGGATACATAGTCATCAAATAGCCACTGGTTCGAATGATGACAACATCAGGATATGGGATATCCGTACCCTGAAAGCGATTTATACCATTCCAGCACACACATCGGCCGTGTCGGATCTGAAATTCTATCGAGCCCCATCAGTGGCAGGATTTGAATACCCATGCACGATTGACGTTGATGGCAAGAGCAAGGAAGAGAAGCAGAGTGCAGCCCAGTATCTGAACGGGACGGATCGCATTAAACTTGAAGAAGGGGGGAGGGAGTAGAAGATAGCTCGGTCTCGCTGGGGTTGAGTGGTTTGTATTTAGCTAGTTCTGGGTATGATGGTTATGTCAAGCTGTGGTCTGCGGAAGATTGGCAGTTGATCAAGGCTATGTCTAGTGAGGCAGGTGGCCGGGTGATGAGTGTTGATGTTGGCTCTGGTACGTTTACGTTTAAGTACTCTTGAATCTAATTCTCATCTATTGACATTCAGATTGTTTTGTTTTTGTCTTTGGGTCATACAGATGGTAGATTTATGGCATCGGGAGAATGGACAAGGACGTTTAAGTTATGGGCAGCCGAAAACGTGTCGCTTTCGATATGAGTCATGACAGTAAATATATAAATGACTACATCTCCTTGTTTTTTTCCCCCTTTTGGTGTGCGTGCTCTTCCCTCGAAATGATTTTAAGCAAAACAATAAAGTGAAACGAATTATCAGATGAACAATATGACGATGTGGAGAGTAACTCCCTTCGTGTAGATTTGAAGGGATGGTGTATGAGTCTATGGAAGAAGGCATCAGATCATGTGATGAGAGGATAGCTTTTCAGCTTGTTAAGGGATCAGAGTGTGTACCTGCTGGCCATTGGCATAAATATTTGCAACACTTTGCTTTGTCTACTAGAGTCATACATACAGAGAAATTGTTCCAACAGCCCACTCTCGATGGACAGTCTGAATCCTGCCCAATAATGTGAATTGATTCCAAGTTCAGCCCATTTTAACTTCCAAGCCATTTTAACTTAATAATTTACGTTTTCATCCCAGTTTTGCCAGTAGGATGAGCGCAGAACAACTGCTGAGGCCTTCTTGCAGTGGGAATGATGATTCATTCCAGATTTAACCCAAATGTGTGTGATTGTGAAAAATGCTCATTCGTGAGTTTAGATATTGTAAAATGGAGCTTGGCTTCGCATGAAATTTCTAGTTTTTTTTTTTTCTATACAAATACAATAGGGAATAGCCAGAGCACAGCGGAGAAGCTGGCAGTGATATTGAGAGAGTTTGGGAGTGTGCATGCATGTAGGATTCTTGCAGGTTCAGATCCTCCAAATCTTGTGTAGGAGTGGATGAGCGTGATTCAATGGAGGAGATCCTGCATGCTTGCTCTTAACAGGAGTTCTAGCCAAGAACACAAGCTGGACATGGTATTTATTTATGTTGAATAAGGAGACGGTAGGTCCACTAACGGGCAAAAAGGAGAGGAAGAAATCCTCGCGCGTCCGATCAAGTGGCACACCGTCGTTACCGGGCAAGACTGGGTGCTCATCTTCAAAGTGGGAGTCCGGGAGGGGCGAGTTGTGCTTTTAGCGTATGTACCATATGTTATGAATATTATTTTGTAGAAGGTGAAACGCTGTTTTAGAGTTGTGTGAGGTTGTGTGACACGTAGCAGGTGACATATTGAATGATGTGCTGTCACGGCATGCAGTTTTGTATGTAAATATGTACAACATTTTTCGCGGTGTTGCACTAGTGCGCTTCGAAGGGAAGACAGTCTGCGGATTGGCGGAGACGACTTTCAAGAGCGACACTCTTTTGTTTCTTTGATCTTTCAGCAACACACTCGCTTATAACCACAGCACTCTACATATTCACATATAAACATATACACCAGTCAGCCAGAAGCCACTCTCTCAAGTCAGCCCAATCAGTCCATAGTTAGCCCAGTTAGCTCAGTCAGCCAGTATGCCCCACCACAACCGCTCGCCACAGCAGCCCGACCCATCAGCAGCAGCCCCAGCTTGAACCCGGAGCCCGTTCCGCCCTCCTTTGACCCGCACTCGCCACTCCCATCAGTGGGCCACCCACTCAGCCCACCCAGGGCGACCCCGACAGCGGGAAAGCAGCCGGAACAGCACCCAGCAGCAGCCCAATCACGGCGAACCCAACCGTCGATCCAACGGGCAACCCAACCGGCACCACAGCACCAGTAAACAACTAGCGATCCGACCAACAGCGCCAAAGCCACCCGTTGATCAGCCACCCACAGCACTACCAGCACCAGTACCAACACACAACGAACCCAGTAGTAAACACCCCGCAGCAACGCAGCACAACGACCCCAGCCCACCAGCACAAGCACCCACTGACAATACACAAGCCACTACTACCACTACCACTACCACTAACCCTAACACTAACACCAATACCAACACCAATACCAACACTAACCCCACCACTAACACTAACACTAACCCTAGCACTAACACTAACACTAACACTAACACTAACACCGGCAGTACCACACCAGCCACCGCCAAGCAGAACAACCAGCCACTACCAGCCAGTCAGCCACTCACCGGCAACATCAACCAAAACACCATCGACCAGGCCAAGTCCCCCGATCAAGCACCCTCTCGGACAGCCCAACACCAACAGAAACCACACGCCGATGACTCAACACACGCTCCCATCGGAACTATCATTGGCGTGCTCGTTGCGGCCGTCGTCGGAGCGATCATCATCGCCGCCATCATCAGCATGGTCAAGCGCAAGAAGAGATCCAGAGACCACCAGGCCGAATTCCACCAAAACATCGTCTGTCCAATCTTCCCTTGTCTCACTTCAAACTACCACTTCCTGACATGTATATGTATGTACTCTTCTCTTCCAGTTCCAAGAGAAAAACTCGTTCGAGCGCGACTTGGATCGAAAGAGCTTAGGTGCCGCATCCCTGGGGATCCCAATCACTCCGGATGCCAACCGATCCTTCAACCAGCGCACTGACCCCATCTTCCGCCCACGCCCGCCCTCCATCATCGAGCGCCACCAGGCATCCCCCGCCGTCCCTGGGCCCATCATGCCCAGCTACCAGCCGGGCCAGGTGCTCCACTACCCCCCCTATCCTGGACAACAGCCCGTCCAGCATTCCTTCAACCTCCATCGCCCTAAACCTCCCACCTATCATTCCGGCTCAATCGCCGATTCAGGCCTCGCGTATACCAACACTAACTCCCTCCTGGATCATCCTGTAACCCCTCAATCGCTCCAACACGATCCAAACAATATCTCGTAAGTCTTTCAACAAAATTTTACCCGGTCCTTGCGCACAGATTGCTCATTTTTTTTTTTTCACCTCGAATCATCCAGAAGGGCCATGTCCAATCAGGAGCCCTCTCAGCCTCAACCATACGATTACGATCAGTACGGGAGCAATCACAACAACAACAACAACAACAGCAACAATATTCCCATGCAAAACATGCTACCCTACTCGCCTGGTGGCGACCCCCAAGCGGGGTATGCCATCAATCAAACGCTCAGTGTCCCGGCTCCGACGAACTACCAACAGCAGGTGGACCAGCTGGACTTTTTCGGGCAGCCGTCGCCGGCGCTGACGATGGTGGGTCCGATGACGACGGACTGGAGCGTCAGCGAGGCGTCTCCCAAGCCGTCGGACGCAGCAGCCGCAGTCGCCGCCGAATCGCCGCAGCCGGAGTCTCATGATCCGATCGAGGACCGCTCGGGGACCCCGATGATGCCGAACGTTCAGCAGAGCTACCTGGACTGCCACAACAGGGGCTCGGAGCAGATGGACGCGGACGGCAAACAGCTCTCGGTCCAGGACTGGAAAATTGCCAGCCCCCACCTCGCCAGCCCTCTCGGCGAACTGTTCAAGGACGACGCGTTCACCCACGAGCCCGATTCTTACACCGACCGACCCGCCTCCGACACCATGGTCGAGCGCCCCGCACTCAAAGTTATCAACCCTTGATTCCTCTTCATAACTCTGCTTGGTCGCGCCATCCTCACACCCCAAAAAACCGCATCGTCTCGCCGTTCTTTTTTTGTATACGCTCAGAGCAACGACATCTGCTTGGTTTACGCCCCGCGCCTCTGTGGGCATTGACACGTCTATGTCAAGGCCTGTCCCACACGTGCCCCATCCATCGGTTCTGTTTCGCTTCTTCTGTCCTTCTCGCCTTGCCTGCCTCTTCCGTGTGGCTTGCGTGTCCAGCGGGTTGGGGTGCTGTTCCGGACAAGCATTTGGATGCACCTGCAGAAACGGGGTCGCTCCTCTCCCTATTTATATATCTATTTTATTTTTATTCTATACATATATGTTGCGAGGTAGTGGGAGTATGTTAGTCGTCGTCGTCTCCTTCTGTTTGTTTTTCCGCATGGCTACGTTCCGCTCTTATGTCTTCCCCATCTGCACCCCTAAACAAAAGCCAAACAAAAAAAAAAAAAAATCCATCCATTTATCTATCCATCTATCAACGAAAAGAAAATGACAGTGATCTGGTTTCTAGACTAGTTAGTTAGTCAGTTATGAGTTTTGTGTTCTCTCTTTCTCTCGCCTTTTGTTTTTGTTATTGTCTGCCGTACTTCTCCCGTGTCTTCTGTTCGCTCTGTCTGCGTCCCTCGCTATATAATTATTTGGTTCTGCGCTTTCGTCGTCGGCTTGGGTCCGGCGCCTTCTTCCATCTTCACCATGTCCGTCATCCTCATGACCATATCACCCTTATCGTCTCTCTCAGTCTCCCGTCCCCCCACTTGCTTCTCGCTGGGCTTTCTGTCTCGCCTCTGCTCCTTTTTTTTTTTTTTTTGGTTCTCGAGAGACTGCGATCACCCCCCCCCTTCCCCCCCCTCTTTCTTCTTTTTTTTTACAATAATAATAACGGGTCTGATGTCGCCGCCGTGCTCGTATGATGATCCACATGTTTTTTTTTACCACACCCACACACCTTGCCAACATCAACAAAGACAAACATCAACGTCTTTTTTTTTTCTCGCTCTGTTAATGCTCAGTTAATAAATAAACAATATGCTTGCGACGTATTGACACTTGTTTTATAAGTGCCGTGGAAGCGTGCTATGTAGTTGTGAAGGCTGCGCTGAACAAATATCTGCTACTCCGTTTTCTCACTCTTGGTCGAGACACACATACAAATACTCTGCTACATGATTCCACACCTCCAACTCTCTTCTTTTTTATTTATTTTTTTTTTGGTACAGCTCACCTATTTTTTCTGTGTGGGTGTCGTCTGTTTTTTTTTTTGTTCTTCTTTTGGGATGCTTTTTTGTTTAATGACATATTTCATAGGACATGAACACTAACTATGAAAGTGTTGGACGTGAGGCTGATCTGGATCACAGTTTTGAAATAATCACATCATGTCGTGCATCCCATCACATATTGTCTTTTGAAGAAAGCTTGGTCTTTTCAACCAAATTTTTTTGTTTCAGGAACGCATAAAGTATAAATTGAGTTTTAGCTGCGCAGCGGAAAATCCGGATGCGCAAAGGCAAAGCACACAATTTTGTCATGCGGTAGCACCACTACCGCAGTCATCAAAATGAACACAATCGCAAATTGCCCCATGGCTGCCTCCGTCAAACCACCCTACCATGGCACGACTATTCGAACGACGCAATGGGCCAATGGGCGTGGGTCGCATAGCAGGTGAACAGGTCAGTTCAGTCCGTCCACATCCCTTCATCCCCCCTCCTCACCCTCCAAATTTGACAAATTCCTTCATTGCCAATGGCCTTCACCTCGTACTCACCCCTGTCAATGTTTTCCAACACTAGCACAATTCAGGGATTTGTATTGCCAAGTGCCTCGCAGATCACCGGCACCACTTCAGAAATAGCCCCGGAAATGCACGACTCGGCAAGCCCTGATATCTCGTTCACCACTCCATCAGCTTCTCAACGCGGCGGCACAACTACCACACCTTCAGCATCCTCCAAGGGCGCCCCAACAAACTTCATATGTGTAGTTACCTTCACCATCTTCAGCCCGGAAAAGCGACAGACCAAGACGAAAAAGGTTGAAATCAAATGGAACGCTTATAAAAGCATTAAGAACTTGGCGATCTCATTTGACACGGCTCGTATCGACTGGACTACCTTCCAAAAGATGGTCAGGTTGGAAAGTGGCAAGTCTTTCAGTACTATGCCGGCTAAGATCGAAGAAGGCAGCAAATCCGACCCCCCAACAATCACCTGGAGTGCGTACATTTTGCGCAACGAGGATTACCCCAAAGCCACCCCAGTATCAATCTCATCCAACACGGACTTTCAGAACTGGATTCAAACAATCATTGAAGTCCGAGCCAAGCGGGGTGGCATTGTCCTCACAATGGAAAATCCTCAGGTCAAGGAGCAACTTGCTCACAAAGAGGCCTTACTGGCCAAGTCGCTTTGCGCAGAATCTTCCCAGATTGCGTCTTTGTCTCGACCCGGAGCTTCTGATGAGGTACGTTGTTTTGCGCTATTTTTCTGGTTGGTCATCCATCCTCTGCTTCCTTCACTGATGTTCTTGTGCATTCATCTAGGAGAATTCAAGTTGCGAGGACTATGAGGATCTCGAAATCTACGTTGATGAAATCTATAACAAATGGGGCACGGTTGGGGAATACGACCGCAAGCTCCCATGTTTTCCCCATCCCACGGATTCCGAGCGATACGTACTCCTCACTGGCGATGCTGTAGATACCTGGGGAAAGGCGTTGGTGAGTTGTTGTAGGATAATAGGATAACTGTCATGACTGACTATGCAGCTTGCTGATGTTGTTTCCTTTAGCTCAAGAAAACCCCCGGTGTCAGTGTTGAATCACCACCGTCAAGCTTGAAATACAAAACTCGCAAAAAGTCGCCCTCAAAAAACAGCACCGGCATGGCCGCAAATGCCGCTCCCCTCGATAACTTGCAACTGGTGGCTATTGCCACAGCTGTTGCGCAAGCTCAAGTGTTGGCCCAGGGTGCAACTTGTGGTGATGATCTTTTGGCTCGCCGAGCCCCATCTCCGGCCTCCTCTGATGACGAATCCGGCCAAGGGACAATGTCTGCGTACCTTGACTTTGCGGGGATCGTGGAAAATAAAAGTGTGATACTAGAAATATTATTGACAAACGACATCGACCAGTATCACCTCTTTAAACCCCCTCACTTCAGCCAAGAGAACCTTCTCTCCATTGGACTCAAGATCGGAACTATCGCCAAGTTGCGCTCCTCTGTTGGCAAATACAAAAGACATCTCAAATCTTCTTCCTCCATCAATTAGTGTTTTGATATCGGGGTCGATATCCTTGATCCTTTACTTATCAATTCTGATACGATATCACACGTGATATCATATTGTGATTGTCTCTTTTGTCTTCATCTTTTCCTTTGTGACTCCAACTCGCTCGTCTGACTTCTCATTACCTCATGCCGCTTGTGATCCACTGTCTCACGAAATGCAATCGATATGTCATGTCTCCCGAGTTCCTCTCTTTTGGTTTCACTGTCCGAGAAATGAACAGCATGTAGGACATGCATATCGGAAAACGCAAACCTTAACCTCATAGAGGTTCAGGGAGATATATTGCGCCCTTGGTCCACTTGTTATTGGCTTTGTGACTTGTACCTGGCAACCACGATAACCACGCCATATCTTCCATCCGACATTTGCTGATATGCGTATCTCAAGTCACCAATGGCATGCTACGGATGGATTTTGCAAGCAGGGCCCACTTGCCCTCCTCTGGCAGTGATTGGCCATATAAGGCCAGCTCCCTGGACCGTTTTGGTCTTGTCAGTCATCCCTTGAGCCTACCTCCAACAGAATGGCTGATAATTCCGATAGCTCCCATCACTCCACCCCCTCCCCATCCCCCACTCAACATGTTTCCACGCCTCTCCCAGGTACCGTGGAGGCAGCAAGCAAGAAACCCATCCCATCCCCCCCTCATCACAATTCCTCCGGTGATCAGGAGCCTCTCCCACGTACTGTGGAGGAGGAAAGCGAGAAACCCATCACGCGCCCTCCTCGTGTTGTTCCCGTGGCCATAGACTATTGCCTCTTTGCCCAAGTCCTCATCTTAACCCACAACAATTGATGGAATGGCAACGGCCCCCAATGGCGATTAATTGCTCCGGGCCCTTATCCCTCCCCTTTAAATATTGACCTCCAAGCTATCACTTGGGAGGAGTGCAAAGATAACGTCTTGGAGCACATTGCCAGTGGCCACCCTACTCTCAAAGATTACCTCAACCGTGCCCGCAATCAAGACAAGACATCTTGGTTTGCTTGTATTGAAGGCAATGATCAATACGGCGGCCACAATGGAGATGGCATTCAAATCCTCGACCACTTACAATTTATTGATTTTGCCACGCGGGCTTACAATGCTTACCCCCGTGAGATTACGATCCGAGTTGTCATGGCAGAACCTCATAATGTAAGTCACCAGTGCACTAGACCATACCTTTGAAGGTAATGAGCTAACCTGATTGATATTTTGACAGGCCTTGAATGTCTCGCGCTTGCATATCAAGGATCTCCATCCGCGTGGCCTCAAAACAAATGATGCGGTGAGCCTTTCTATCTGCTTGGTTCTGTTTCATCCATGGGAATTGTTTCTAATTTATGCATGTCATGATTGCTTTGCTAGGCCCGTTATACTGCCAGTTTAGAGATGGGACGCACTGCCGCAATGGCCATTGATTTGGTGAGTTTGACACACCTGATATTGAGGAATACCCATCCTCATGAAATGTATTACCCTGCAGGATGAAGTTGTCTCCCCAAATGCAAACGCCAAAAGAAGCAATGTCACCCCCCCTAGCAAGAGGGTCCGATTTTATGCCCTGCGCGACAACGGCAATGGTCACCTGTCCTATCGTGAACGGCACGCATCAACCGCTCCCAACAGCCCAACCAAAATACAGGTTGTTGATCCCCGCACAGGCCGTACTATTGCCAATCTTTCCAATAAGATGTTGGAAGATTGTGATGGTGTGGCCAAGATATTACGCAAGAAGAAGCGTGCCCACAAAGCATGATCACACTCCCCGTCTCTTCTGGTGTACTTTTACCTTACCCCACCTACTCTGTCTTGCAATGTCTGTCTACCCACCTACTCTGTCTCGCAATGTCTGTCTACTCTGTCTCGCAATGTCTGTCTACTCTGTCTCGCAATGTCTGTCTACTCTGTCTCGCAATGTCTGTCAGTCCCTGGGATTCCTGCTGTTCAGTGATAAGCCGCTGTTATAATGTTATCTACTTTGAAAATTGGATAATCTCAACAATAATTTTTTTTTGGTCTTATCTCGTACCTGCTAGTCACCAAGTCGTATATCGACTGCCCTTGTGCCTGTTGTTCCTGGTGTTCAGTAAGATCCTTTGTTTCTAGCTATGTTATCATTTTATCTACTCAAGTCACGACTCAACTATTTTCTTCTTGCAGAAGAAGTTAAAAATGTTGAATAAAATTCCAAATTGAGGTTAGGTATGAAATGGATCAATCAATGCGGATGAATCCCAAAAAGACATTTCACAGAGATGCCCAACAGAGAAAAAATGAAATTACATGGAGATAGAGAGATCAAGTTAGTATTTATGGAGATCAAAGAGAGGAAGACTAATCTGACGGAGCAAGTAAAGCATGCAATAGAAACAATAAGTGAAGCGATCAGAAGCAATCACCCTCAGGAGTCATCTTCATCTGGGCATTCATAGCCACAGTGCAAGTAAAGTGAATGGCACAGGTCAGAGGTGACCACCCGGTGTGTTGCGCGTCGGATAGCCCACATAGTATCACGGTTGTGCACGAGGAGCTGAGTTTGTTGCATGTAGGATTTGACTTGCAAGAAGAAGAGTTCAATCGGGTTGAGCTCAGGGCAATAAGGTGGGAGGTATACCAACCTCACCCCGGCTTCCCGACACAGCCTCTGGATCTTGCGGGTGTGATGGATCCGAGCGTTATCCATCACAAGTATTGAATTGAAATTTGGATAGCGGTTCATCCGAGGAAGCTGATTATAAAGGATAAACCAAAACATCCTATGAGTAATTGCGGAGCAATTTGGAAGGAAATGGAGGAAAACTGCTTACCACTCTGTACTTGATAAAATGTTCAAAGTGTTTGCCTTTGACACTATTCTCCAGCACACTAAGCGCCAGAACCCCGTCGTAGCTGATGGCAGGGAGCAAGCTGTACCTTTTTGGATTCTGTTCCATAATGAATCGATTGGCTTGGCGGTTACGTTTGGATCAGCTGAACGTGCGGAGTAAGTCGCGAGAGCAGATTCCAGATTCATCTTTCAGTCCGTCCAAGGAGGAATCAGTCAGACATCTTCAATCATCAAATTGAAATGAAGGAGGGTCTCACACACCAGTGAAAACCAAGAATTCGGCCGGTACTGTGTCCATTTTTTCCACCCAGGCAAATTTCTCTCGGAGGCTCTTTTGGATGTTCACAGTATTTGCCTTTTTGAGAGTTATTTCCATCTTGTCCACGAGGTTCCGATGAATTGCACTCTCACTGAGGAGGACCCCGGATTTGTTGTATAGGTGTTCGCGGATCTTGTCCAAGAATAGACCGGGTTGCGTTCTGATAAGTTCAAGCATGAATGCTCGGTCTTCAGTCGTGAGTTGGCTCACGGCCCCGCGGGGGTCGTATTGGGCTGGGTTGCATATGACTCTCTGAGTGAGACTGTACAGTTGATTCCACCGCTTGAAAGATTGGGTCGAAAACTGTTCACCAAGGGCTTGGCAGATATTGTCAAGGGAGTAATTTTGGTGGGCCATTCGAATAACGGCCACTTTGGTGGCGGGAGCGTAGTAGTGAAACACCATTACAGTGATTGGGAGGTGATTTTTCTGTGGACTTTCAATGCATTCATCAGCCGGGTTAGGGGGCATTGGCGTACCTACAGTACCAGCGTGCAGGGTGCTGCGTGTAGGGTGTGGAGGCAAAATGGAACTGGCCGGAGGTGGGTGGTGGAGGTCGACAGGGTGGGACTATTGAGGTCAATGGGGGGGACATGCGTGATAGAGCACAGCTGCATCCAAGGTTTCAAGACCTTGTGGTGCTACTGCGGCGGTTCCTAGTGGGTGAGTTCCGTGATGAACTTTTTTGGCTAAAAAAAAAAAAAAAGAAAAAAAGAAAAGGTTTGGGGATTTTAAATCCATACTGAAACAAAAAAAATTTGCTAAAAACACCAAGCTTTTTGCAAAAGACAATATGTACCATACATATTTTTCCCAGATAAACAACAGCATGGATCATGTTGTAAGCTTCCTACTGAGCACATGCAACTATCAAGATTCCGTAATGAAGGTAAGATGCTGCACTGCCATTAACCACATCCATACCCAAAATGTCCCCAATTGCTCAATTGTGTGCAGTCAGCCAGCCCCTCTTAGTCTTTCCATATAGACCCTTCTTCCTCTTAATGATTATGAAATTGAATTGGGTTGTGTGTGGCTTTGCATCATCTGCAAGCTCAGGAGGCTACATGTATGATGATGGAGGAAGTGTTGCAGTGCATTTCTCTGGCCCAGTGGCCCTTGATAAGTACCTAGGGGCATGGGCACCAACCAGGTTCCTTCTACACCACTGCATTTGTTATCTTTGTTATGTGGTGTCTCACATTGGCCATGTGCATCACTGCCAACGTTGGCAAAAAAACCGTATTGTTGGCCACTGGCACTGTATGTAAGTGAATGAATGGGATTTGGATTGCATAATGATAGTAAGATTTATTTCTCATGACATGTAATGGTTGAGCTTTGTTGGCATGTTACATTTCAGTGAACATATTGTGTTTCTCAGCATATCCCCGCAAAAAAAAAAAAAAACACTTAAAAGACAGGAGTCTCCAGGCACCTGAGTTTCTCCATTCAGGTTCCCTCAATAAATCACATTGGATTTTGAGGCCTCTCCCATATTTGGTATAGGATGAATAGGCCCAGATTCTGGTGGAAATATAACATCCATACTTCATCTCCTGAAAATAATGAATGGAGCTTTGAGAGGGATAAAAGGATTCCATAAATGCAACCAGCCCGCTTTGTTGGTCAGTGCTAGTACTAGTGAGATGCTAAATATATAATCTTGTGACTCTGTGAGGGTGACTTCCCTTGACAAGAGAATCCAACCTTTTCCAGTAACTGGAAAATATCACCCAGGGTATTCCATGTGTCTGAGATATGTCTAGCATGTAGCTACAGACAAAGCAGGCAATCCGTTTCCTCATTAAACTCTCAAATTTATTCGGAAGATTACCTGAGAAACCCACCTAAGAGTTGAATAAGATGGCTCCCCATATAAAGTATCATGTTTTCAGTATGGGAAAGGAGATGGATTCAGGATTCATATGTTGCTTGGTTTCGTTGAACAAAAGAAATGTGACCCTATTAATTTAAACAGCACCCTTCAACCAGTTATACAAATGGGATGAGAGATAAGAGGGAAAAGAAGGATTGTCTTAGTGGCCAGAGTGGGCCTCTCTATATACTCTCGACGAGGCGGTTGAAATCCAACTTCCGTAAAAGCTCCAGCGTTGAAGTAGGTTGATGGTAGATTCTAGCCCTGTGTGAAGTTGCTTGCTCATAAGTGGTGTATGTGATTACCAAGATGGGTCATTGACCACGTAATGGACGATCTTCAACACACTCTCCGCTTTCTTTCTGCCGACCTCTAAGACCTAATTTCACAGGAACGGAATGCGTTTTCCAAGGTCGCGGGAGAAATGCAAAGCGCAGGGAAACAAAAAATAGGAACAGGCGTCAGTTGATTGGGAAGCATTTTATGGAATAGCCTCGGAATTAAACTCAGGTTTTTTTTTTTTCTTTTCGACATCTTACCTCTTCATGATTAGCAGTTTCTTCTTTCCATGCTAGCCCAAACGAGGGAACTTCATGCTGGGGGGCCGCATCTTGCAAGACTGCTTCTGCAGCACTACGGTTGCGCGTTAGGACGACTAGATTGGTGACTAGGGATAAGGTAAGGACGCGCAATCCTGCATGTCGGGCTGCGATCACTTCAGGTACCGTTCTGTATTTCAATTTCAATGCATCGTTTTTCCAAGTATGGAGAGGGATGAAATAGTCACATAATCGTAAGTTTGATCTTCTCAAATATATATGGCTATTTTTGTTGGGAAAATGAATCGATGGAGACACTGACGACATTCCCACTACATCTGCACCCAAGCTTCGTATCAAAAGACCTTCTGCCTTGGTTTCATACGTCGGTCCTGTGACCTGTTGCAGCGAAAAGAATAAATCAATGAATACTTGATCGATTTAGATCCAGTAATCATATCATCATATCTACCCATGCATAGACCCCTTCTTGCACGTCTTCTGCTTTCAGACCAACATGCGAAAGCGATCGAAAGACGGATTTTCGCATTTCGAAATCGTAAGCTTTTTATGTGAAGTGTAAGTTGAATCCAATCCCTTCTCAAGCATCAGTTTTTTTTTTCTTCTTGTTCATTTCGGAAATAAAGCATTGAAATTTTTCAAGGTGTAGTTTCAGCAAAAAAAAAAAAAAATGTACGAACCATTTGAAATGGGTGTAAATCGAGGACCGACGATGTCTGAATTGGGACCAATTAAGGGATTGAAAGCTGCCTGAACGAACAAGAACCAGCGGCCGTTCATTCTCTGGATTGTGACATTCATCAAGCAAGGTCCATGCGGGAGATTGAAGCCTTACCAAGGAAGGTAGGGAGACATGGTCATGAAGCGCGATGATAGTTCCTACCGGAATGCTAGGATTAACTGATCCTGCTGCATTGGTTACTGTGGTACGTCAGGACAGAAAAATAATTTATCAAAATGAAAGAGAATAGAGGTTAACATCTTGACCCATTGCGACTTGATTTCATATATAAAAAAAAAAAGTCAAGGCTACGAACTTATAACAGCTTTGCAGCCTAGTAATTTAAATAATCGGACGGTGAACACGACATCTTTGATTTGGTAACCCCTGAATAAATATGCCAGTAATTAGCCCTGTTGATGATTGATTATCAGAGATCAAGATTATCACTTACTCGTAGAAATGAAGTCTTAAAAAAAAGTTGAATTACGGAGGGTTCAAGAAAGGGAGCGTGTTAGCTACATGATGTTTGTTTTGGGAGTGAGTTGAAGATATGTGAGATGAGAATGAGGGGAGATTTCTACCTTCCAGATTGACAAACAACACGAGTCTGACCTAATTTCCCGAATACCAAGCCTCTAGTTTCATGTCCCTGAACCACGGAATGGGTTGAAAGTCGAGGCCATTGATTGATTTGATCATAACCAATCATCTCTGACTCTTCGAGCCTCGTGGCGAGTTCTCCGAGACCGGAGCCACACACGATTCCGATTTTGGGGGACTCATCCGAGTTCTTGAGGAGACCTTTTATCGAATGGTATGCCGGCTTGAGTCGATCATCAAGTACTTCGAATCCGGACATTAATGCTTCAAAATTGGGTTCCGACATAGCGCTGGGTGAAGTGGTTTCGAGGCAGGAACAAATCGACACGAGTAAGCAATAAGCTGAGAATGTCCCGTTATACAAGCAGACAGGATGAATTCACACAAGATGTCAGATCTTTTATTCAAGTTGTACAGCGTCTTATCCAGCTGAGTCTGTGAGTGGATGGGAAGTGGCGTACCTGGCTCTCCTGATCAAGGGCGGATCTATTTATATCGTGTGGGTGTTCGCGCGGTCGGTCTCTGCGGAGTTCAGTTGATGACCAGGACGAGACAGGCATGTAGATGCATGAGTACATATTTATTTATTTATTTAACTCTGTCCTAAGCACCAGCGGCGGGGAGATATATTTATTTATGTAGATGCATCCTTCTTCTTCAACGGGTCGATGGGTCGATCGCATCGTTTGTTTGCGAACGCAAAACTGGGAAAAAGAGCAAGTTGGCTGCAGAAACACTCTCACCTCTCTTCAAGTTCCAGGAGTGTGACTGCACATAACTCACCCCTGATTGCTGCTGCACAACTGACTTCCTCCAAGTACCACATCCGGCCATTCCATTCGTCCGAAGCAGCGCTCACGCAAACCCGAATCAAGCCACAGCGCTATATTGTTGTATGTATGGCCTACATGAGTACATATTTATTTCTATTTCCGTTTGGTTTCCATAACTGTCGACACTGCCGCCAAGTAAGAAACCAACCTTGGTCATCTACATGTCCAAGATCGACAGCTGAGGATACCCGCCCATGTGTCATTCTCGTGCCTCCATCTATCGCAGAAGTCTTGAAGATCCAGGCTTGGTTTTGTGATTTTAAGGGGAGGTGACAATTGGAATGTACAGTACTTCTGTTTTGTAAAATTGGCCAGCAGTGCAAGAAAATCTGGTTCAACTGCCATCATTTGACATTCAAAAACTTCCATATCTAAACTGGTTTTGTTGCTTCAATCTTACTCAAAACTGACTTGAAGGCAACTTCAATGCACAGCCACTGTGCAGGCTTGGATTAACGAGGAAGTGGAGGACTTCCCTTCGCTCTGGAAATCCTCCCAGATCCAGATTTGAGAGATCAGCGGCCAGAATCTCAGAAATTCCCAGATTGGGTGTTCCGTCGCCCTGTCCCCCAAATTTAGAAGCCATCTGGGGGGAGGAGTTTCCAGCACAACTAGCGCCTGATCTAACCGCTGATGGCCCCCACATTGGTGTGAGATGTTCATACCGAACTTACCCTTCTAACTTCCAATGAACAACCCTCCTTTTCCCCAACCATCAAGAACTGCCAGGCGCCAACGAGACATCCAACGGCGTCAACTTCGTCTTTGTTTTTCACAAATCGCTGCTAGGCGCCGCCAAGAGTACGATGAGGCTGCTATAATCATTGTTGCACTTGCAAGCATGGGCGGCCCCATTCGCAATCTTCGAACTTACCTAACCCGCGGGGACCTACCAGGAGATCCATTAGTCGACAGCGCCTGGGCCTACCTCTGGTCCAGCCAGAGTGACCGCGCCTTCATTACAACAATGGGTGTTGATGTCAACACTTTTGAAACCATTCACACCCCATTCTCTCTTCTATGGAACGGCGAAACCATTCCCCGAGGCGACGTCAACCCCCATGGAGAGCCACAGCCAGGAAGGCGCGCCCTTGACTCCGCCAGCTGCCTGGGGTTAGTATTGCATTGGTTGAGCTCCACAATGCCTGCTTATAACCTTCAGCAGCTCTTTGCTATCACACCGGCTGTATGTTCACGGTACCTTGCATGTGGCCTCCAGTACCTTCTGGCGGTCCTTAAGGAGCTGCGTGCATCACAAATTGTTTGGCCATCTTCCGAGCGAGCAATCCGGCCTTACAGCAATGCAATTGAGGCAAAATTCCCACTCCTGACCAAGTGTTTTGGCTTTGTTGATGGTCACAACTTGCCCATCTTGGTTTCAGAGGATGACGAGTGAGTCAATAAAGTCATTTTCAATCTGTTTCCAAGCTGACAAGCCAAGGTTTTGAGCAGCATTCAGAATGCATACTACAACGGCTGGACGTGTTCCCACTATTGTAGCTGCATTCTTGTGTTTGCTCCGGACGGTACAATCCTGTACTCCATACTCAATGCACCTGGGCCATGGCAGGACCCAGGAAACCCCCTACAGAGGTGGGTAACGTAAAATCCCAGATTTTGGCGAAATTCATACATCGGGGGGCACCGGGGAATGGCTTTTTTTGGCCAATTCATACATTTTCGTGCGTATGCTTAAGGCAAAATGCCACCGGGAACCCGAAACCCCCCGTATTACAGCCGGTTTTATACGGTTTTTAGCGGATTTAACTGAATTTCATTGGAAATTCATACATTTTTGCCACATTTGGTGTGTACCCTTTTGGTTTTGTAAGAGCATCTTTACCGGTCCGGCTACTTTGGCCTGCGGCTGAAGTTGAAGCTAAGCGCAGCTAACTAGCTGCGGACTTTTCAACATCACCGGTTGAGGCTAAACCAACCTGCCAGACTAGCTAGCTTGGAAAAAAATGCTCAAGCGTACCAGGAAGAATCACCCCACAAAACGACGCCGTCTAATGGAGGAACTGTTTGGAGATGACAAAGAGATGGATGATGAAGAAGAAGAAGACTCTTTCGAAGAATATGAATCAGACGAATCAGATGAAGAACTGAGCCGACCCCAACGCCAACCAAATAAAGAACGGAATCATGTTGAAGGCCACGAAAAGCTGATGAAGGACTATTTCAACAAGGATTCTACCTACAATGATTGAGATTTTGAGCGAAGGTTTTGGCTCCGGAAAGAAAGGGTTCTCATGATTATTGACAACGTGGAAGCCTCTTTCCCTTACTTTGTTCAGAAGCCAGTCAGTATCTTTTCTTTTTTTTTCTCTTTATCTTTTCTTTCAAGCTGAAATTGTTCCTTTTTTACCTCTATCTAGGACTGTACGGGAAAAATAGGCTTGTCGAGCACCCAGAAGGTAACCTCAGCAATCCGCCAACTAGCCTATGGATGCGCAATGGATGCAACGGACGAGTACTGTTGTACAAGTGAAGCAACCGCCCGTAAATGCCTGAAGGCTTTCTGCAGTGCAATCATCTACCTGTATGGAACGACATACCTCCGAAAACCCGATTCCAATGACTTGATACGGATCCTTGATACAAATAACAGGCGCGGCTTTCCGGGTTGTATTGGAAGCCTTGACTGCATGCACTGGGCATGGAAGAATTGTCCCAACGCTTTGGCCGGGCAGTACAAAGGCAAGGAGAAGAAACCAACTGTTGTTTTAGAAGCAGTGGCCGATCAACGTATGTGGATCTGGCACTGTTACTTTGGAACTGCTGGGGCTCTGAACGACATCAATGTGCTCGAAAAATCTTCGCTTTTTGAACCAATCCTTGATGGTACGGCCTGGGATGTTCAATTTCAAGTCCAGAACCGCCAGTACTCACACGCCTACTATCTCGTTGATGGAATATATCCCTCTTGGTCGACTCTCATCAAGGCAAAGGGTGTGAATCAAGATCCACCTTCTCAACACTTCCAAAAGCTCCAGGAGGCAGTTCGAAAGGATATCGAGCGAGCGTTTGGAGTCTTACAGGGTAAATGGTCGATTGTGTCCGTTCCAGCGCGCCTCTGGAGTCCTGAGGACATGGTGAAGATCATGAAGACATGTGTGATCCTTCACAACATGAGTGTGGAGGATCACGATTGCGAATCAACCCAATCATTTCGATTGCCTCAAAATACGACTCTTGTGCCACCTCAAAGCAAGCAGTACAGCTTTCAGCAGCAGCAAATCCAGGGGGTCAAAATCAGATCGGGCTTACAGCATCGGAGACTACTTAACGATCTCATTGATATGAACTGGGCTCGTTATGGGGCAAGGAACAATTCCACTTCAAACGAAGTTGTTTGATTTCTTTTTTATGATTGAAATGCATAAATTTCTTTACAATTTTTATTCATGTGAGCACAAGATGAAGCGAGCACAAGATGAAGCAAGAGGATGAGAATAAAGAGAGAACAAAAAAAAGAAAGGATGTGAAAAAATTTATATATGACTAGGCAGCAGGCTACATCAGAAAGTCGTCCAGGGCAGGATCAAGATGAAGATCTTCGGAGCTTCCATCCTTGTGATCATCCATCTGATCAGCCTGACTGGATGGATTTCGCTCGTAGGTGCTTTCACCTTCAGCATTAAAGCTTGGAGGCTTGCTGTCCAAGTGAGAGGAGGATAAAGCAGAATCTTCCCTGTTTGAGTTCAAGGGGTTTGAATCAGTGATTTCCTTCTCTTGAGCTGATTTCTTCTTGCGCTTTATTCTTTCTCGGAGATCTTCAAGGATTTCTTCTTTCTGGAGTTTCAAAAATTCCCGGGAGATGTCATTGGGTAAGTCCTCTGGGTCTTTTGCCATGATCTCCAGATTAGATGCATGGACTTCGGCTTGAGCAACTTCTTGTCGGATGTCGTTTGTTCGATTCATTGCCAATGTTCGTTCACGATAGTTTTTACTGCGCTCGTCCAGCAGCTTGATCTTCTTTGCGTTGAAGTCGTCTTGCTTCAAGAGTCGCTTGGTTGTGTGAACTCCTGGGGGTCTCTTCCAAGAGGTTACTCCATTGGCTGGTGTCAAAGCTACGTCATCTTGGCTTGCATTGGCAGCATTGGTTTGGGTATCAAGAGCCGGCGTAGATGGTAGTGCTTGGGATTGGGAATCTTGAGTACCGCGAGCACGTGTTTGTGAAAGGGCTGCCCACTTTGGCGAGTCCTTGATGATCATCCAGACTTGTTCATGGATGAACTGCTTGCCTTCCTGCTCGTAATACGCCTTTTTGGTGTCGGGAAGGAGATCGGCCATGACCGAGCCGGAGGGTCGGTTATTTTCAAGCCTGTTGTATATTGCTGAAAACTTCAAAGTTGCTTTCTGGATGTGACCCCATCTAGAAGCAAGTCAGTTTTCAGAAGCGCAAGTGATCATAAATAGGAGGCAATTACCTGTACATGACACTAGTACCATCCCGTTCAACACCGCTGGAGTATTCGTTGTAGTCCTCTGCTACGCGCCGCCAAAACTCCTCCTTCTTTTGTCCATTGGAGTGGATGACGTCCTCGGAGATCTTGCGCCAACTTTTTGCAAGTTGCTCGTTGTCTTGAGGAAGCCAGTTCGCTCCTCGTTTTGGTGGCATTCTTTTTTCTGTGTTGTGGTGGAGGATATTGTCGTTGGTTGTATATATTGATATGCTATTTTGACACTAGCTTCAATTTTAGCTTTTGTGCTAACCCTTGCTAACCTTAGCAAGGGTTAGCTGGAATTCCAGCTTTGTGTCACTTTAGCTGGGGCTTAGCTCAGCCCGGTGCGGATGAATTTTGGGGCTAAAGTGCTTAGCTCGCGCGGAACTAGCCACCAGTACGGATGCTCTAACCCCATTCATACAAATTTTGTGTGTATCATTTTGCCATTTTTCCCAAAAATTCATACATTTAGGTTACCCACCTACTTCGGGGGTTTCCTGGGTCCTGTCATGGCACGATTCAGCCATTGCAGGTTCCCTGTACAAAGAGCTTCTCCACAATACCCCTGAAGGGTATTGCATCCTGAGCGATACTGCTTTCCCTCGGAAGTCCGCAAGCATCAACAACAGGATATTGGCACCGGTAAAGCGAGGGGTTCGTCTTCCAGAGACTCCAAGGTCTTTCTCGCGACTGAAGGTACTCAATGATCAAGTAGTGTCTGCCCGGCAGGCGGCTGAGTGGGGAATGCACTCCATTCAAGGTTCATTCTCGCGATTAAAGTTGCCACTCCCAGCTAGCAACCATCAGTTCAGGTTTGATGTGCTACAAACTGTATGCGGACTACATCAGCTTCGTTCTCGCTTGGTTCAAATCAATCAAACAAGGACTGTGTACAGCTCGGTTTGGGATGAAAAACAAATTCTTTGCCGTTCATTTCATAAAATGTTATTCTCCGACATTGAGAAGTCCTGCCATATAAGTCGCTACTATAATGGCTGGTTGTAACTTTTCCTTTTTTCTTTTCTATAAGTACAATGTAATTAGCATGGCCAATCCTCTCTGTGTGCATCAGCCGCACCACAAACTTGCACGTGTTGTCATTCAACGTACCCGTATTGCTCGACATGGGAGAATGGCTGGACAAGACACCCATGAGGTGGAAAACGGTAGCTCTGACGGTACAAGAGAGGTCGGGCTTGCGGTGCTTGGCGCGGTTATCAAAGTAAAAAGAGGTAACGAGTGTTGTTTAGATTGCACAAGTGGTCAAAATATGTACAAAAAAATGGTGAAAGTTCTTGGGAAAGTTCTTGGTGTGAAATGAGAGTAATGCAATTGGTAAAAGAATGTGAACTATTCAAGGGAAACAAAAGAAGAAAAGGGCATTGCTTGTTCAGACGACTCCTCTAGGTTGCGTTCATTGCCAGGTGTGGGACGTGGTCTTCCACCGGGATTGATGTCTTGAACGTTGTGAGGTTGATGAGGTTGGTAGCAAGGGTGTCGGTCAGTGTTCCCACCCCAGGAGTTGTGGTTGTAATTGCCACTCCCGCTTGGGCGTGGTTGATAGTTCATCAATCCCCTGCTGCCTTGTTGTAGCTCAATGCAAAGCTGCATCAAGTCCAGCTTGCTTCGCAGATTGGAATTCTCAACAGTAAGGTGAGTTGCCTCCTTTTGCAACTGCCCATGGTCTTTTTGAGCAGACAAGAGTTGCTGCGCATGTTCCTTCTGAGCAGTCAAGAGTTCCTTCTGCAATCCAACGTTCTCGTCCTGCAAACAAGCAACCTGCGCTGTAATGCCATCTCGTAAGCGACTCAACTTCTCTTCAAGGCGGTTGATGGTTGATTGCGCTTCTTGAAGTTGGAGGGAGTAAAGTTGGGAGATGTTCTGTTCCTGTTCTTGTTTCTCGCGGGCTTCACTGTTGAGGAGTGTTGCAACTTCATCTTGGATGTTGTTTGTCCAAGCGTGTTTTCTTGCTCGGCCGGAGTTAGCAGTTGATGACGTGCCACGTGGTCAAATAGGGCGTTGTAGAACAGAAAGATTCATTGGGGAGGGGGCAGGGGCTCGAGGTACTGTCCGAGCCAACCGTAATGACGTGTTCGTAGGAGCAAGTGGAGAACCAGTCTCCAATTCAGCAAACAATGCGTCTTGGCCAGGCAAGCTGTCTTGACGCTGAGGTGAGTGGTTTGGTGGTGATTGGGTCTCAGGCCAGCCTGTTTGAGCAATCTCTTGAGATATTGTCAGGTCATCTTCAATGTGGGTTGGCAACATTGGTACGGGAGCGCCCACTCCATCGCTGGCAATCATTGGCAATAAATAGATATTGTGTTTTCGGAAAAGCTTGGGCAGTAGCGAATCCATTTTGATCTTCAAAATGCATATGTTTAGTTTTTTCCCAATAGTTTTTTCCTGACAGATGGTGAGACAAAACCAACAGCCGGTGCCGACTCGGAAGCAGCCGTCTTGCAGAAAACGGTTTTGGAGCAGCACTGGTCCAGAAACAACCTCATTTTCTGGACCGAGGCATGTGTTTTGGCTGGAAGGCGGTCACCGGAGGCCATCACGCAGGGCACAACATGAGGATGGGGGTTTGCACCAGTCCTCCAGGACCGTTGCACCAATGCATTGGAAAGTGTGTATCCAGCGCGTGAGACAGCCAAGGCAGAAACTCATGTTAAAAATGCTCTAAATGCATACATACCCCTCAAGACAGGCAATGAGTTACTGCCCAAGCTTTTCCGAAAAGACAATAAGTCACAGATTCAAATACATATCATTTATTTACATGTGGGAAGAACTGACAACTCTTCATCACTTGGCAAGTCAATAAAGTCCCTATCAACAACGGCATTGTGGGAAGCCCTTTCACAGATGGCCATCTCGACTGACTTTGCGTCTCGGATCCAAGGCGCGCATACAGTTTCCCCGGTTGGCTTCTTGGCATCGACTAGAGACTTGAATTTGGCTTTGAGAGGGTCCTGTTCACGGGTCATTTGACCATTCTCCATGGCCCAGTTGTTGTAAATGTCGGAAACCCTGCCCCATTCTTGGCTGCCTAAGGGGAGAACTTGGTGGACCGCTGAGACTAATGCTTTGCAGTCTGTTGTAACCCCAGAGGGTTACGAGCTGTAACCCCAGAGGGTTACACATCTGAGACTCGCCGCAGTCCATATATATATGTCCTCTCCCGGGACAAACCAGGAGAGGGAGGTGGTAAATAGAATCTATTCTTCTACACCACCCTTATCCAGTGCCATTTCCTCTTCAGGCTATGAGCCCTTAAAAGCCTATCTCGTATATCTCTGAACAACAATCTTCTAATTTAGATTTGCCTTCATCTCACCTAATCGTGAGGATACGCACCTAATCGTGTGGAACCATCCCGAAAACCCAGTCTTGTCTCTTCCTCGCTACGACCTTATCTGCTAATCCAAACAAGGTCGATCTACATACATCTCTCGTATCGGCAACCTTTTTTTCTTTTCTACACGTTTTTCCCGCCCTCCCCATCGCTCCAGTCAGATATCCATTCTATTTTCTACCTCCAATACTAAGCCTCACAGAAGAGCTAGGACGATCTAGCCGCTCGTTTGAAGCTGGAGATACTGGCGTATCACCAGCGCTGAACTGTGAGAGTCGGGTTGCGGAAAATATTTTTCTACCATTTTAGAGTCTACCCACATACCATATCCTCACCTCTCTCTACGAAACCCTCTTGCCTCCCCAATCCCCTTCTCCTCATTCAATCCCTCAGCTCCCAATATCATCCAACATTTTTTTCTCCACCCTTTCCTTGTTCTTTTATCAATCACATTTTTTTCCTTGCTCTTTCCCATTTTTCTTCCAGCCATGTCCGGTCCATCTCTTCCTCGCAAAATGCGGCAACCGTTCGCAGAGTCCATATCTTCCAGCCGTGTATCCTCCCGCGCATTGTCCAGAGCTTCTCATGTCTCCAACAGAGGGGGTGGTTCTACCGACCTCGACGATGCTGCTCTGAATTTTGGAGACGGAACCCAACGCTTGGAAGATATTTTCAACAATATCACGGCGGGAACCACTGGCCCTTCTCTTGCTGAAGAGACCTTCCGGGCGTCACAACACCAGCAAAGTCGCCAACAGCAACCCCCACATCTCTCCCACACCCATCCAGCCCAAAACCGACCTTTCAACCCTGCACCTCCTAACCGCAACAACCCCTCTTCTCGGATTAATCCTCCTCCTCCTAACCCCCCTTCGATGTCTAAGGAACAGGCTGATTTTGAAGCCGCACAATTTGCTCTGAAACAGGCAAAAATGGTGTCCTCCGCTGTTTCGTCGATCACCGGTACAATCAAGAAAGAGCAACTTTTACAACCGGACGGCTCCAATTTCGGCCAATGGACCCGCCTACTACGGGAAATCGGTTTGACTCACCTGTCGGACAAGGATTTCTTCTTCAAATCGTGCGGAAACCTCAGTTTTGAGCGGATCGGTCGTGCGGTCATTCTGGCTTCGGTACATATCTCCCTAGTGTCTGACCTGCAGGACCTAAACTCGGCGCATGCGATGGCCGAGAGCGCCACAACAAAATTCCAGACGTTTTCCAGAGCCGCGCAAATGAACATCTGGTACCAGTTCATGAATTTCTCCATCGATCCAAACGCGCCGACCGCCGGTATCGCCACAAAGCTCAAGGACCTGTACACCAGTTTGAAAGCCATCAACGTTCGCATGTCGTCTGACGCTTTTCTTGTTTTTATCCTACAATCGGCCATCATGTCTTCTTCCGCTGGTTTTTGCCACGATTTCGAGCAGAGAGTGGAGCTCGCCATCCAACACGACCCCAAATCCAACTGCCCAACTTTCCCCTTCCTTTTGAATCTGTTTGACATTTGCAGGCAGCAACACCACCAGCATAGTCAACACCACGTGGCCACTACTGTGTTGCCTTCCAACGACTCTTTGCTTATGATGTCAGCTCCAGACACCTCTTCCGAGTTCGATGCCAGCGCTTACCTGGCCGACGTCAATGAACAAGACTGGCCTGATGCGCTGGATTTCTTCGCGGTGACCGCGCACAAGTGTTGGCATTGTGGGGGGGAAAACCACTACGCGCGCGACTGTCCGAACAAATCACAGATGCAAAAGAAGTCAAAAGCCATTGGGACTTTTGTTGGCACGATCTACGGACAGCTCCCCAGCGGATTTCAGGTAACATCCAGCAGATTTCCCAACCTCTCCCAACGTTGCATGCCGTCCCTCCCAAACAACACGCAGCAACAAGCCCGACGTCTGGCTGATTACTACCGACCGCGGTACAGCCAGACCCTGAGCGCTCCACCCGGGCAATGTAGCCAACCCATTAGCTCTGCTCCTCGGGCCTCCGTATCAGCACAGGCAGTTGAGGTCAACGGTCTACCAGATGACCTGGACGACCTAGATTTTAACTCCATGGCGATCGGGGAGGATCTGGTGAGTAATCCTGCCATTTTCGATACCGGAGCCTCCCATGGTTTCACGGGGTCTAAGTCTTTCCTTCATAACTTCCGTCCCCTATGTAAACCTATCCCGGTGTCTGTAGCTACCAATGGAGCCGGTTCCGTTATCTCCGGTTTCGGAGACCTGAAGTTCATGTTGCCCAATGGCAATATTATTGTCTTGTGCCAGATTCTGTATTGTGAGCAAGCAAAGGCAACTCTACTGTCAATGGCTGCGCTGCGGAAAGCTAATGCACAGGTCTCGTATGACAATGCTACAGACTCCTTTCTCATATCCAACAAAGATGGGACGCCGCTATTTGAATGTCCATTTGAATCTAAGAGGAACCGATGGATACTTCCTCACCGTTTTATACCTTGCAATGACCCATCCGCAAATGGCCGACTGCTCTATCAATTTCACCATGTTTCCTCTGATGTCGCCAATGTTTCCAACAAAACCCTCTCCGAAGAACCTATTGTCCCTACCTCCCTTGATTCCCTTGATACTATTGATGATGTGTCCCACGCAAATAAAAAGTCCCGCATTTTGAAACCACCCACCACTGACAATGTGCTGTCCCCTGATGAGCTAGCTGATTATTTTAAGCAACCGGTGTTGGACTTGCCTGGGTATAAGTGGCAAGCTGAGTCGCTGAGTAAGGACAAGTTGATGCTTTTGTTTTATCATCGCCTTTTTGGACATACAGGACTAAGGCATATTTGAAAGATCATCAAGGATCAACTCGGCTCGGGTCTCCCAGATCAACTACCCGCCGGGAAGATACATTGCCCAGTGTGTGCCATCAGCAAGAGCACCCGGATAAACCCCCTAGCCAGTACCAATCGGGAAATCGAACGGATGGATATCTTAGCCGTCGATTTGATTGGACCGTTCCAAGTTGATTCTGTTGATGGCGGGAAATACATCATGACGATGAGAGATGTAGCTACTGGGTATTGTTTTGTTCGCGTTCTGACTCACAAATGGGAAGCCACCGGGCACATTGTGACTATTATTGACAAGGTTGAGAATTTTACAGAGAAGAAAGTCAAGATCCTCAGGAGCAATAACGGCGGGGAGTTTGTAAACAATGAATTGAAAGCTTACCTCGACGGAAAAGGAATCATAGCTGAACGTGCTTTACCATATCATCACTATCAGAATGGAGTTATTGAACGTTTTAACAGGACGGTAGCTGCGATGGCCAGAACAATCCTGCTTGACAGTTCCTTGCCGAAGACCTTCTGGAGCTACGCATTCATGTGGGCGGCACACACACTCAACCGAGTCCCCAACAAGGCAAGCGGGAAGATCACACCTCTGGAGGCATTTTTGCGTCACAAGCCTCAGTTTGGGATCTTCCGTGTTTTTGGTAGTATCGGGTACGCTCATATCCCTCATGAGTTGAGGAAGAAACTGGACGTGCGCGCCCACCAAGGACACGTTGTAGCCTACCTGGGTGTCAGCAAGGGCTGGCATCTATGGATCCCAGATGAGAATTGCTTCATTGAGTCAGCCATGGTTCGTTTTCCCGATGAGCTGAAGGATGTTCCCACCACGACGGCAAGTAAGGCAATCAAACATGCACCTGAAGGAAGTAAATCAAGTAGTGCAGGTCAGAATGTGCCTGCAACAACTACACCAGCTACAGCAGACCCGCCGCCAGTCAACAAAATGTCCATTCAACATGTGATGAATTTGATGAGGCTAGGTGATTTCACTGACGAATTTGTATTCCATGACCAGGAGCTAATAGTTGACAAGATAATAGAGTTGTGTCAGTTTTATAACATTGCGGTACCTAACACTTTTAAACAGGCGATGAAATCCGAGGCAAAGGACGAATGGCTGAAAGCCATTGCCGTTGAATTGAACAATCTCGAAGAAATGCGGGTCTGGGCATTAGGCCAGCTACCTCCGGGAAAGAAGGAACTCAATGGACGCTGGGTCTTTGCAACCAAGCCGGACGTGGGTGAGGGGGTACGATACAAAGCCCGTTTTGTGGCAAAGGGTTTTACGCAGGTGGCAGGCGTGGATTTCAATGCCACTTTTGCGCCCACTGCCACTTTTGTCTCCCTCCGTCTCCTACTGACCGTGGCTGCGGCTAATAAGTGGCCAGTTCATAGCTTTGACTTTGTAGCCGCGTATCTCAACTCGCCAATCGATGAGGAGATCTGGATCAAACCGCCTGAAGGAATGAGTGTCCCAACAGGCCATGTGCTAAAACTTGAGAAAGCGCTTTATGGAACAAGGCAGGCGGCGCGGTGTTGGTGGATACACCTGAGAGATACCCTGGCCAAACTGAACTATATCCCTTCTCAATATGACAACAGCTTATACATTCTCAGGCATCCCGATTGACACGGAGTGATATGGCTCCACGTTGACGATGGTGTCATGACGGCCTCCAATTCTTCCCTTTTGCTTAGCCTTGAGAAAGATCTGAAAGATTTGTTGAAAATCAAATGGTTGCATGAGCTAACATCTATTGTTGGTTTAAAAGTCACTCGGTCGTTGGCAGGTTTTCAACTGTCTCAACCGAACCTGATTGACCCTCTATTAGAGAAACTTTGGGATACAGGCATTACCTCTTTGACTCCTCTACCAGCCAACTACAATGCAACAACGGCTGAAGATGGCTGCGCAGAGGATTCTGGCCGCTACCTGTCGGTAATAGGCAGCCTCAGCTATCTGGCAGTAGGTACTCGGCCCAACATCTGTTTCGCGGTGAATTACCTTGCCCGTTTTGCCGCCAAACCCGGACCCATCCATTGGAAAGGAGTCAAACATCTAATCAACTACTTAGCCGGGTCCCGACAGCTGCAACTCAATCTTTTTCCCCATGAAGACAGCACACCTCTCAAATCCTTTGCGGATGCGTCCTGGGGAGGCGAGTTTGCCCGATCCACCTACGGGGTTTTCATCACATTCATGAATGCCCCTATCCTGTGGATCTCCTGCCGGCAGTTGTCGGTAGCGGCCTCCACATGCCATGCGGAGTATATGGCTTTAGGGACGGCTACCAGACAAACGCTTTGGGTAAGACATCTGCTGAAGGATGTACTAAAGAAAGATTTTATTGGGCATTTGTTCTGTGACAACCAGTCGGCTGTACACGTAGCCACTGATGACTCTTCCAATAAAAGAACGCGCCACACTGACAGAGATTTTTATATCACCAATGAGAGTCTTTTTCAACAGAAGACAACTCTTACGTGGGTTCCAACCAAAAGTCAACTGGCGGATATCTTTACCAAGTCCCTGGGCAATGACTCTTTTAATGGTTTGAGGAAACAAGTACTCGGGTTGTCTTGATGTTTTTTTTTCTTTTGTCATGTCATTTATTTTCCGCTGTGCCCATGTGTTTATGTTGGATTGTATGTAGTACGGGGACTACGGCAAGAGGGGGGGTGTTGTAACCCCAGAGGGTTACGAGCTGTAACCCCAGAGGGTTACACATCTGAGACTCGCCGCAGTCCATATATATATGTCCTCTCCCGGGACAAACCAGGAGAGGGAGGTGGTAAATAGAATCTATTCTTCTACACCACCCTTATCCCGTGACATTTCCTCTTCACAGTCTGGCGGTTTGTAGCCTTGAGATCCAGGGGCACGCCCTCCTCCTCGACGCGGTACGTTGGTTGTAGTGGGTTGGTGCAAGCTGGTTCCCTGACGTGCAGGACGACAGGTTGGCTGTGAAGGGGTTGAAAGTCTTTGTGATGCTTCATGTTCCGACATCATAAAAGATGATTGGCTGTTGGATGGGTGTGTATGGCAATAGAAATTGAGGAAATTGAAGGAATATGTACAATTGCAGTGCTGAAGCTGAATGTGAAGATTTTGGGATTTGGGTAATTCCTTTGGAACCCTCGTGTAGATTTACGGAAGGGTAACCCCCGGGTAGTCCCCAAAGATGAGCAAAAATTCCACGCAGATCTGGTTCTGGGAGGGTTTCCAGAGCGAAGGGAAGTCCTCCAGTAAAAAGGGGAATTAGATAGGAGTATATAGCCTTGATGTCAACTGGTGACACTAATGGTGACTATGTAGCACTTGAGCCAGATTTTTGTATGGTGAACTGCATTTCAAATTTCATTCCAATATCGAGCAGGCCTACACCAATCTTACCCTGAACAAATCTAGATAGTCTGTCCCCTTGAGCTTTTTCCAGTCAGACAGGAAGAGGAAAGCCCTGTCTAAGCAAGTGTTACATGCCATCACCAAATCATGATAAATTTTTAATCACTTCAGGGAAGTGAGCACTGAGAGAGTCAGAGACCAAAAGCTTACTGTTGACCCCCGATTTCAAGCCCTGCAAGTTGACAATGAATATCTTGGGCCAGAGACTGGAGGACTTCCCTTTGCTTGGGATTTGCAAATTTGACAAATTCCGGAATCAGATTCTCAACCTCTTTTGGTAGTGGGAACCTAAATGTCAATAATTTTCACCATCAAATAAGGTGTCACTCTCCAAAAAAGTTTGCCACAGTGTTGTGTCTTCCAGACTACACTGCGGCAAAAACTTTTGGGGATTGACTGTACACTTAGAATGCCAAGTGGAGGGAAGTCCACCACTGAGTCCATGAAGGTCCAACTTTGCTCACTGTTCAAATTGTCCTAGGATTCAGCCTGTCTTACTTTGAAGATGAGAGATGCGCAGAATTCTGCTTCAACTCTACCAAGAAAGTTCAATCTAGTTTCATTGTAGTGCTTGTAGTGAGAAACACACTCTTCCGGTAGGTATCGAGCATTACCAAACCATCAGCATATGGATTTTAGGGATATGATGATTTTAGGTCAGTCAGAGAGGAGTTGCCTTGAGGGTGATAACACATCTTGACAAACTTGAGAAGAGCCAGTAGGATTGAGACAAGAGTACAAGCATGCGTTAAAGAAAACAGACGTGGAGAAGAGAAGATATGATGGTCTTAGCAAGAAATAAATGAATGCATCAGTTTTTTTTTCATGTTGAACATTGTAGGACGTATTCATCAGAATGCAAATCTTTCTGAAGAGGTTAGCAGGGCAAGAATGATACGAGAAATCCATATCAAAAATAAGGCGTGTCCAATTCAGCAGAGCTTATATATGTATGCGCACGTGTGTTGTGATAGCTCTAGGATAGGGAGAGCCGGTGGAATTCAGTGGCAGGCCATTCCTTTGTCAGGTTGGCCGAACGAAATCTCTCGGTGGAATACAAAATGTCCAACAAACGCCCCACTACGATCACAAAGGAAATGGTTGAACATCAGCACTTTGTTTCTCTTGCTATCCCACGTCGCAAAACAGTACTAAGAGGGGGATGATACTTACGCTAACACGGCCAATATGATTTGAGCATTATAGGTCATAATAACTTGAACATTGAGCAGAGGGAGGGAGGGAGGGAAAACAAAACCCATCAGATGGAAAAAGCGAGTTAGACTTTGCGCAACAAATGATGGATGTGACTGAAAGACCTACCCAACATCAAAAAGAACGATAAAGCGACGTTGGAGATGTAGAACAAACTACGGGTTAATTGGATTGAACGAGGGACGCAGATCTGACCCCAGCTGGCAAGTTTAGGGTTGATGAGATTGATGCTAGCAGGGTCAGGGCTGGCTGTAGGGTTGTCGATCAGGTTTTCGTTAGAAGAGACTCGTGGTGGGGGTGAGGTAGATCGTTTGGTGAGCCCACCACTGAGCTTCACTTGGATCATCCTCTCAAATCGGTTGCTCGCGAGTCTCAGATACTCATACCCAACGGCTATGACGAACAATAGCGTCAAATAAAATAAGAGGGCCATGGTCCCCGAGACGTAAAACTGTCGAAACCTGTCGCACCAGACATCAGCTGAATGGTTCTTGCTGAATACGAATACTTCTTTTTGAAAGGAGTCTTACACGATGCAGGTGCCGATGGGTTGTGAGTTGAATACCTGAGTAAAACGTTGTGGGAGTAGGTCAGGTCATGTTACTTGTGGAATCAAGATCAAGTCCACCCACCATATTCATTGAGCAATGGCTCATAGCCTGAGCTTCGGGTGTGCCATGAGAGGAATGGTCCATGTTATGCTGTTGGTGGTGGTGGTGTTGTTGATGGTCGTCCGAGTTGAGGCTGCTGGAAGCCATTGCTAAACCGAGTGCAGCGAGTTGTGGGACTGAGAAGGGTAGCTGTGGGGCGTTTGGGGGGAGAGGGGCCGTTTCCGTGTGCAAGTTCTGCTTCGGTTGGCTGGTGAAGACGTTCGCTGAGAGTGTCTGTGGTCGGATGATAGATTCGGCAATCGATGGCTTGACTCTGCTTATGCTAGTGCTACCGGGTGGTGGGCGATGGACAGTGTCAGTGTGACTGGCCATGGCTCAACTGTCCAGTGCTGTATGTACTATTGCCGCAGGATTATTGGCAGTTTCATATGTAACATCGATTATGTAATTTAATCTCCGTTTCTGCCACCTACATACATGTCACTCGGGTTGAACCTGTGTATCCCCATGACACAAAGTCAGGGCACTGTAGATACATATTTATGTAGACATTCAAAACAAGTTTCGTCTCTCAAACTCATAACTATGATGGATACCTTAAATACATCCTTACTCCAGATAATGCTGGTTTCAGCTAAACTACATGGTCTACACACACATACAAATAGTAATCACTTGACACTATCACGGCTGAAAACTTGTCCATAAAGTAATATTATGTACAATATATCCAAAGTGCCAGGTTTGCAGGTTGTGGTATAGCTTATTAATTTCAAACTTGGAAAGGCAAAAATGATAGTCAAGCAAATCTCTGAAGATCTTTGAGGAACTTATGTTAGTAGTTCGAAGGTTCACCTGACCTGTTCTTATGATAGGTACTAGTATTGTACAGTAAGAGAAACCCCAGCAGGGTGAGACTTGGGACCAAGTATCACTCCACTAGACTTGAGTTAAAAAATGGCTGCTACATAATCAGTGTACTCAAACAAAGAGAATACATTCAGGTTGAGTTTATCACAGTTAATCTGAGGAGAGACTGGATCAACTTAACTTCAGTTTCACCCCACATTAGGGGAGTGTCAAGGAAACTCCCCTGATTCCAATCAGCTATTCTGGCAGTACATATTTATTTTAATTCTTGAGTCAATATGATCATGGCATACTAGGAAGAAATTGCTTGAAAGAAATCTAGACATCCTTTCAAAATTTTAATTTGAGAAATCTGAACAACCTTTCAAAATTCAAAATTAACAAATCTGGATAAGCTTTCAAATTTCTATGTAGAAGTTGGAGGACTTTCCCTTGCTTGAAATTACAAATGTACATGCTCTAATTCCCAGTTCCAAGCCTCATTTGGTGGTTAAAGTCAATGACATTTGGGTTCCCACCACCAAAAAAGCTTTGGAATCTGGTTTTGGAAAAGTCAGATTTGAAAATATGACCTCATGGGAAGTCCTCCATTGAACAACAGGAAATTCCTGATCTCTATGGGCATAAATTGACATTTTGTGGCAGTCTTATTACAACATGACATTCACAATTTGGAAAGAAGATCACTGGAATATACATTTCAAGAACAAAAGGTTTCATCACACTCTTGAACTCTTCCTCTCCCTCTAAACCTCTACTTAATGTTATCAAGACTCAAACTTGGTGTAAAGCAGTCAACTTCTGATCAAGGGTCCTGGATGAGTCCATGCTTTATTGAAATCCTGAGATGAATTCCTCCCAAAAATCCATTTTCTGAAGTAGCCCATTATCAAAAAAAAAAAAACACTCAAGCCTCGGCCTTTCTCTGCAATTTGTGCCATTGAAGTATGTATCTCCAGTTATAAAGAAATTAAAAAAGATGCCTTGAAGAATGTGTGTCAAATCCGTCAACCAATGGGGGTTCTTATAAACTTACCAAAAAGAGATCTGGTAATGTACAACAAGCAATAATGCCACACAGGACCATGTGGATTATATTTAGGATGAAAACTCTAGAAAGGAGAGATAGAGAGAACTAGGGAGACAAACGATGCGATGTGGCTGAATATGTGTGTATGATAAACTTGTAATTCAAAATCAATGCAAAGCCAATGAACAAACGGAGAGCAGTTCTGAGAACCTCCAACAACTGCATATCTGTTTATCTATGGAAACAATTCAGGCGGTTTGCAGCCTCAGATGTGATGCGAGAGCGGAATAAGGTCTCATCGATTGGGCCATTCTCTTTGAACGCGGCAGGTGATATGACAAGAACACTATCGAACTTAATTTGATCCACTGACTGCCAACCTGAAAATCGAAGGTTTCAAGAAAGGATTAGCAACGACAGTATACTGGAAATAAGAATGCTAGCTTACTTTTTCAGGTGTTCCATAAAGATCTGCAACGAGACATCATCGGTGAAAATCATGCTACCTCCCGACTGTTGGCCATACATTCCTCCACCGCTAGCATGAGTGGTCGATGGATTCAACTTGGATAGCAGAAATCTGGCCTGGGATCCATTTTGGTCACACACGATGTATCTGGGTACTGGAAATCGATCGGACAACAAATCCTGTTGGAAATCCACAAATTGATTTTTAGCAAGGCGAATCTGTGTGCTCGCTTCAAATTTTTTTGAAAATCGACTAACCGCTGCATCATCTTTAGGCCTTTGCAAAAGCTCTTTCAAGTTTGCATAGTCCTCTTGCTCATGGTATCCAGCTTTGCGCCATTGCGCAATAGTCGCACCATGGAAAATTAAAATATGGAAGAACGTGTCAAGGAGAAGAATCGTATTGTCTTGGATTGAAACGGAATCCAGTAAAACAGGAGACGGCTCGGAGTCCAGGCCATAGGACATCAGTGTAGGTTGAATGGCAACGAGTGAATTGTTGACATCTTCCGCGTTCAGGATGTGACTGCATCGGAGGGGCTCATCTGTCAGTACTTGTTCCATCAAATATTCTTGCTTTGAACAACTTACCGGTAAAACGCAGTTTCGTCAGGCGAGTTGTTGAAGACTTGGAGGAATTGGCTTCTTCTTAGATGGAACATGAACTGCGGATAGATACTGAATCCATCTGCCAAGCGAAAACTGCTGGGTTCTTCTTTTCTATAATCTGCGAACTTCTGACAAAGCCGGATGAGCATTCTATCTAGCCATCTGAGCACGTCGGGCGAGTCATCGATTTCAGCTTTGAAGACAGCGATCCTGGCCATTAGGACCGCGGCCGCCTCTTGATCAAAAGATGAGGCAATGATCGGATTGCCTGCCTCAGCAAAGACACGGGCTAAGGTGGTAACTCGTAGCCGGAATTGGCCCGAGGCGTGTTGATAGTGGGTTACAAACTGTATACATCCCCTTGAATTGGGCGCAAGTGGAGTACCCGCGGGGGTCACCACCTCAAAATAAACCGCGTTTGACGTTCTAGGTGTGAGGGAGCAAACCTTCCAGGCCGATGTTTGACCAATTCCAATTTCAGTTTCACCCACACAGCCCGACTTTTTATTTGCAGATACCGCATGTCCAATCAGCCCGGAAACCTTCAACTCTTTTGTAGTCTGGACGTCGAAAGTCGCGTTGAATCCCATCTTCAATTGGCCGTCGTCATCCTTCTCGAAAAGCTTTTGGAATGACTGTCGGAATATCGAGGTGGTGAAGGAATCGGATAAAATCATGAAGCCGTTTGTCCAGTTGGCCAGTGACCTCATTTCCAGTAGTCCAACTTGGTCCAAGCAGCCTGCGAAGATATCGATTGCGTGCCCGTTTGCAGCAGCACGTTTGGCAAGAGATTCGTAAAATTTACAAGCTCTTTTGAAATATTTAACGTTATCACGATCGATGTCATGATGAGATCGGATCGGCTCTCGTAGCTCTGTAGAGACAACTTGTCCTGGCCCTTCTGATGGGGGACCACCGGCAAATAACATTACTCGAGCACCGGTGTTTGGGAAGGTCGTCTAAATAGCGTGGTTGCCAAGCCAAAGGGGGGGGGGGGGGGGGGGGGAAGACTTGTTTAGCCATCAGGAAAGGGCTGAATCAGACAAGAAAATCAAGGTACCTCCAACAACCCCACTGCCACACTGACGGCCACACCAGTACAACGCTGAGGACGCTTATCATTGGCAACTGGCCATGGGTCACGTTGAAGCTGCTCGAGTATTCCGGTGAGCGAGAACTCTACCTGCTGGACTGGTAGCAAGAAACGAGTGGTTCCCTGTTGAGCTGGAGCTGGCATAGGAGCATTTGGGGCCCGATTCATGGCTTGACCACCCAATCCGAGCATGTCCTGAATCTGCTTGGGGGAATAGTCCTTGGTGCCTCGGAAAACAAAGGATTTGGGACACTCAGCATACCCCAACTCATGAACTTGGGTCTGATTATGGCCGAGGAAGAAAAAAATCAGTATCATCTTCCTTGTCTAGCACGGAGAAGAAACTATTTTTAACAAATTACACGCTTACCATTGTACCAAAGGTGATCAATCCAACTAAGGCAGTTGGAGGTAAAAGGCTCAAACTGATAACAAGTTCAGCTCTCAAGGCTTTCAAGTCTTCTTCATCCAGACAAGTGTCCACGACATATAAAAAGATTGGTGGGATCTGAGCCGGGCGATTCAACGTATATTCGATGGTAGTGTACTTGGGCAAAAGCTCGGCAGGTAAATTGGTAGTGGAAATGTCTTTGTAGTGTGGTGGAAAGGCATTGCGTTGTAGACAGAAGGGGCAGATCCACAACTTGCCGCGAACATCTATTTGGCAGTAAGGATTGAGAATGGCTCGACAGGATGGTTTACAGGTTACGGGCTCGTAAAGAACAGGCGGCAGATCGTCTCGTTGCTTGAGGGGAGTGTAGAGAGCCGCAATCGGTACAACCGTTCTGGTGCTTTCTAATCTTGATCCGGGCCACACGTTCCATCTGAAACATCGGTTATTTTAATATCACGGGATTTTAACAACCACCGATCAGTATTATGATGAGAATATGCGTTGATATTCCTGACCAAGTTAAAACTCGAGGCAGACGAACGACAAACGGGTACCATCACGATCTTCGACATCCTAATTCCAAGGACGGAGGGTAGAAAGAAAGATAAGCACCCGATTCCAACAGTTCACAACCAGCCACATTCCGGCAGGCCTTGGTCGACTACTGAGGTCAATCCAGAAATAATCAGCAACCCACCTCGACGCTGAAATTCATGCTGCGACCGTGGGTGATAAAGTGGAGAAGTGGTAGATAGATGGGTCCAGTGAGACTGTTCTTGACTTTGAGTGCTGATGCAGTTGATCGATCGATAGAGACGAGCGAGAACCAGTGTCAGTCTGTCGGTGAGATCGTCAGTTTGCGAAGCCACCTTGCCAGTTTACCACTGGGGCCACGCCGCGGAGGGGCTACGGAATGTGCTGCGGACACGTCCGCCTGTGCCTGGTGCCAAGTCGCTCCGCATGGGGCTACATAGCTGTTGATCACTCACACAGCCCGGCCGTAGTCAAACAAACAATTGGGTCCAGAGCACAGCCCATGAAGAAATTGAAAATTTTTGGCATATTCTTTTCATAACGCATGGATTTATCCATCTTTCCAAAAGACCAATTTTCTTGATGCTGGGTGTGCACTGTGAGCATCTTTTGTGTTGTCCACAAGTAATCTATTTGTGTCTCAGATTCAAAAACTATTTCCGTTTTACCTACAACAAGTGATTATACATTCTCTTCTGTCTTAATGAGCACTGTCCTATCTCATGGCAAGTGCTAAGTGGTTTTTATAAATCAGGGGGTGAGAAATAAAGCATTTCTGAGATTTTGTGTCACCCTGAGGACTGGGCTTTACCATAATCCGTGCTGACATGACTCACTTTAGCTCCAAGTTGTAAAACAGTGAGCACTGAAATACCCAACATTGATTTCCAGAAACACAACACCCCTGAGAGTAATATTTTGAATACAGTGTTCCAATCAATAAGTGTATCATGCTATTCTTCATTTTTCCATTATTTTAACTCAGGGTCCCCTAGGTTACTGCTAAAGTGGATCATCAAACTTACTGACCACTGGCTGGAACATCAATTGTTTGAAAAATCCATTTGGAAGAATGAAAATACTGATTGGGAATTGATTGGATGATTCTTGAATTACCAAATAAACATCTCCAGCCATGAGTGTTATGGAGAAGGATGGGTGAAGTTATTGGTTTCACTTTCATGCAGTGAGAGCTTTTCAAGATCTTCATCTTTCCTTTTCATGATGACACTGATATCAGAAAACTAGCTAAGATTGAAGCTTTGCACCTATTTCCAGGGACATTTACCTGTGATCTTCTGTATATATCTGTGGGTTTTGTCTCAAATAACTGTCAAAATTCTCCTGACAGTTTCAGAGGTTTTGACTCAACTTTTCCCACTTAATCAATTCCCATTGGCATTTCAAAGGATGATGAAAAGACTATTAAGCTATGTATGCAGCATCTCAAGACTATTATCATCAGGTAAAATTACCAAGCATAACTTAAAAGACAAGCTTCAGAAATACTGAGTCAGCAGTCAATTTAGAATTCTGGCCACATGACCATGGTCTTGATGGGGTCTGACCACTGACAACTTGCTCCTCAGGGAGGCCCACTTTGCGAATCCACCCACTCTGCATCAGCGCAGAACTCTTCTAACTTGGTTTTTAACCACTCCCAAGAAGGTGTACAGCAAGGATGCTGCTGAGACAGAGGACAGAAGATGGTTCTCAGTATCATGAACGACTCGCACTGTCTCATACCGCAAGCGCTAGCAATGCAAATCTGGATTCTGAACCAAACGTGTGTATAGCGTACAAAATAGAAGAGAGATAAAAAAAAAGGTGCAATGAGAAGAGAGGTCTGAAAAGCTAAGAGATCATTCCGCAATCAGTAGAAAACAGGATTTCCGGGAAGTGATTCAAAGGCGGGATTAGAGGAGTCTGCAAGGGATTAACTTGAACTTCCAATGATCTTCTTGAATGCCTGGACGGCTTCGTGCACTACAGGAGAGGCGTGGTCCTTGGAGTAGTGCAAGACGTTGGTAGCTCGTTGAACGAGCGGTACATCGGCTTTCGTCATTTCTTCCTTGATATCAACGTATCCTTTCCGCAACTTGTCCACCACAGGGTTGATGACTTGCTGGGCATTTTGGGGCTGCGTCAAACAGACCAAAGAGAAGCTAATTAGTTAATGTGATCGAGTGAGCGATTCGATTGAAGAGGGGGGAGAAACGCAACCAAATCTTTTCGCTTTTCGAGGATAAAGCCACTCAATCGTTCCAATTCACCAATCACTTGCTCGGAGAGATGTTTGATCTGGTCGGGGACCGCCTTGGGATCCTTTCGTACGTTCTGAAGTCCGGCTTGGAGCTTCTCTTGGAGATGCGCAAGGGTTTGTTGAGAGCGGGTAAGCTGGGAGTGGAACTGTTCAACCATCGGTCCTAGTCGTGCTGTCGCAGCTTCCTGATAGGTTTTACCATACGCCAAGACCTGGTTGGCTGGCTCTCTGGCTCGTGAGATTAAGTCCTCAGTGCGAACTTCGACTGAATCACCATATCATCCAGCCAAGATCAAGTTGATTTTTATTAAAAAAAAAGGCAAATAAAAAAAACATCAGTTGATTTTAACCAACATCATGTCCAAGAGGCTGAACATCTTGAGGAATTCATATCTCAGCGCTGCTCTACTCACAAATCATCGGAGCTTTTGACTGGACAAAATCCAGCCCTTTATTGGCGACGGCATCAACTTGTTCGATTGGGCCGGCCAACTTGACCTGGAGTGGTTTACTCTGCTCATAGATGTAAAGCACGGCTCCCTCGGCTTTACCATAGAAAGCTGCTGAGTAAGGGTTAGCTTGAAGGGTCGAATAAACTGCACCCCAAGTATCGGCAATGACTTAAAATACCGGAATCATCCAACCCGAGATAAGGTTGCAAAGAAAAATAAAGATAATAACCTCAGTATCTAACGCCTGCTGCGATGACCTGGAGCACGAGCCGAGTACTTGAGAACTAACCAGGAATGTTGACGACTCGATGCACAAAGGTTGGAAGACCAACATCGCCATTGGTAGTTCCGTTGGGAGCACCCGCTGGATGGGGGCGAGACTGGGTTTGGACACTCATCTAGATAAGACAAAGTGAAGTTTATTTGAGGGAGAGAGTATAAAGCTGGTGGGGAAGGTAAACTGGGAAGTGGTAAAGGGTGGTAAGGATGAGGAAGGGGAGAACAGCAGCCGAGCGAATGGGTCAGGGGAAATCGAGAGGATGGAAGAGTGAAAAGGGGAGGGGGACTAGCGCTGGTAGACTGGCTGGCAAATTAATTATTTAATTAATCAAGCTTTTTTCGACTGGTGTTTTTCACCAGTCAGAGGCTAGAGCGATACGTTTCAGGAATCCTTACGATCAGAGTTTGGCTGAGGATAAGCAAGGACTGATTAGGCCTGATTGCATATGTAATGATGATATCAGATGATTACAGTCAGATAGTGAAGGTTCAAAGTGGAGCACACATTTGAAAGTAAATATGTACCCCTGCCAGGAGATTGGAGAGAGAAGAGGGACTGGGTCTGGTTGGGGGAAAGTTAATCGAGTACAAATACATACACACCTTATTTACATCGTCTAAGCATTCTCAGATTTATCATCGGCAGTACGTAGAGCCTTGGTTGGGGAAGAATGATCACTGAGCCCATTCATTACTCTTTCACGCCGACCGTCCGTGGTTGAGCACAGCACCTTCAGGGAGCAGCCGTTCTCGCCGGATCTCCAACGGGGTTGTCCGTTTTCGTTCATTCATTCGGGTTTAGTCAGCTTCCTTCCTCGATTCTCACCCACCGGAAGACCCTCCGCCACAAATTAAGATAGCAGACTCCCAGTGAGCTCGAGCAGTACATACGCAGGTGCTCTGACAAGTCTTGGGGCCACAGAAGTGTCTGCTTGGGAGTTGTCAGCTGCGCATGCCTATGGGCAGGTAACCTCGAGAATCCAAGGGGGGCAAATGCAGCAAGCAATGCTATGTCCAGGCTCAAGAAAACAAAGAAAATGAAGGCCAAACTCGGGTTGTTCATTTCAGATCGAATTCGAATAGCATTGTACATGATCCAACCTCATAAGTATGTGTGTGAGTGTCAGTGATAAGGGAGAAGGATATCGGGGATGCACATCGGAACTCATGGCAGGAGGATTTTTGCCTGATGGGAATTGCTTTGTTTGTTCTGGTGGATATGAGAAAGACTTGTCAAGCACCAAACAACCCCGCTATCAAAAGATTTCCTATAGTGGCATGCTCTAGCATGCTCTGCTTCCCGATTTGCATCCTGTGGTTCCACTTGAGATGATGCCTTTGAGATCGACTTTTCTCCTTGATAAGGATTTCACTTCTTCACTTTCTCAAGTGATGCATAATACATGATAGGAAAATTGATGTCACCATGTCTCCAAGCTAATTTCCACAAATCTTACTGCACCTCTTTTTTCACAGCTCAAGTTCAATCCATGCCAAATATTGTGGGTCTGCTTTTTAAAGCATTTTCATAACTTGGAGTCACTTCAGGGGGGTTCACAAGAATGGGGCAGTTCACAACTTGCTGGATTTGTTTAGGTTTGTTTTGCTGAAATTTATGACCCTTGCTTATGCAGGTCATAATTTTAAATGGCCCCTTGCATGCGTTGGTAAGGTTTTGGTGAGTGATCCCAGCCAAGCATAATTTTTTTATGCACGGCACGCTGAACAACGATGCCTAAACTATACCAAAACACTTTTAAGAGGGGGATTCACAATATTCCGGTTCACGACCCGCTGTTTATGCTATATTTTAGCAGCTTTTTATTGCTGCATCAGCAACATGCAGGTCATAAGTTTAAATTGGACCTTGCATGATGCTTCAAGGTTTGGGTGAGTGATCCCAGCCATTATGCAAGTTTTGATGCACAGCACGCTGAATAACCATGCATAAACTATACAAAAACAAGCAGGGGGTCATAAATTTCAGCAAGCTGAAACCAGCGGGTCGTGAACCGGACTAATAGCCTTTTTGGCTTCCGATCCCCCATAATTTTTTTTCTTACCAACTCAATTTCCAATGTAAAATTTTGATTAAATTTTACACCACAAGTGGGACACACCGCTTCCAATCACCAAGCTAGCCAGGAAAGGCGACCAGCAGGCACTGACATACAGGATAGCAACATTGAGATTTTCAGATCTTTGTTGAGTCTTCTTAAGCAAGTGGAATTTTAAATGTGCAGCATAGGCGCAGCGGAACTAAAAATTTCTAATTGGTGCTTACAAGATTTCTGATGAAAGGCTATTGTGAACGGTGAACCCCCTTAATGCAATGATAAAATGCAGCTAAATATAATGAAAACAGCATGTCATGAACCCCCCTACATCAATGTTCAAATGAGCAAGATTAAGAAGGAGCAAACATAAGGAAAGAATCTGAAGAGAGACCAAAAATATCAGCAAGGGAAAAAAGCAAACTTGAGAAATGTGAGTAGAGAAATCATGAAAATAAGAAAAAGGAAAAGAGAGATGGTCAAGACTATGGGCAATATGGTAAAATTGAATTCCTTATTTATCTTTTGGTAATTTAACAAACTTCCCATTTTGTCCTGAGGCCTTTCTGTTTTGTTTCTTGCCTATTCAACTAAACTACCTCACCCTGTCTTTTCCACAAAAGTTTATCCACAAACCTTCCTTTCCTCTAAACATTTTACCACTTCTCTGTGTCTTTCCCACTGAGAACTTCTCCAATTTTTTATATCCTTCCCATTATATCTTCAACACATCTCTGCTGTTCTTTCCTTATTTTTTCTTCCTGTTTCATTTCAGGACTCTGTTATAAGCCCTAATTACCATGATTACTGGAGGACTTCCCATGGATCAAATTCTCAAATGTAGATGGCCTAATTCCAAATTTCAATCTTTATTTGGAAGTGAAAATCAACAACAATCAAGTTCGCACCTTCAGAAAAAATAGTTTGGAATCTGGTTTTGGAATGGTCTAATTTGAACATTTGGACCCATGGGAAGTCCTCCACTTATGTATACCATGCTTCCACCCAAGATCAACACTGTGCAGGTGCCACCTTACCCTATTCATTAAATAGTGCTCCAACTTGTGGCACCAGGAGCCCAAGTCTGCCCCATTGAACACACTAAAATTGGTGAAAAAGGTCAGCAGTAGTAGCCCAACCTTTTCAAAAGAAATCAAGCAAAGTTTATTTATCTCACATCTTTTGGAGTACAATGCCACCAGTATCCACTTGAGAAAGTTGAGTCTCGAAGTTCATGACAATCTGTTATCCGCATTTGAGTATACTTTTTTTCAATAGCCACAACACATCATTTTCATATGTCCCAAACAAAAACAGTACTGTGGCCTACTAGTACTGTGACCCCAGTTCAATTCCCCTAGATCTGACCTGCTGATTGATTTTGTGTTATTTCCCATTTCTGATCATATATGTATACATGCTGTGCAGCCCTGAAGCTGATCAGTTGTGTTTCTCATCAGGACCTTTAAATTGTAACATTGGACCTGGTTGCATTGATAGGTAATAATACTTCATTTAATAATACGAGCACTGAATTTATTGTAACATTTGTTTGATCCTCTGGCATACGTAGATCTCTTCCTCCTAGCATTGTTTCCTGGGAGGAAGCCAAACATTCACGTGATAACACGGATCCAGCAGACCCCTCTAATCTTTTCACAATAGGAATACTATGCTTTGAATGAGTTTTTCAGTTCTCTCAATTTGGTCATGACTTCAACTCTCGATGGTGAACTGAGGCCAACAGCACCGACAACATCAGGATCGTCGAGTCTCATGAACGGGTTAAATTTCCTAAAAAGAAAAGAGCACATGTCACGGATTTACAAGTCATCAAGCAATCCATCTTGAGCGGGTTTTCAACATCAAAGATCTGATATAAAATTGAAGAAGTGACACACTTTTCGTCACCGATCGTATATTTCCCAGTCGTTATCACTCCCGAATCCTTGGATGCACAGACGTCGATCAACCCCAGAAGGTGCTGATTTTTAGGCTCGATAGATCTGGCGAAGGCGGCATTTGACTTAGTATATCTACAAGACATCCCCAGGTCCAGATTCGAGACAAGACCAATGAGCCCAGTTAAAGAGAAAGAACAGATAGTCATTCAATGTCGGCATTCTCATGGATGTGAATGTGCGAATATGGAACTGAACTCGTGTCCGACATAGGTGATCGTCTCGTCGGGTAATGAGCCTAGTCTTTGGTTCAACGCTTGGTCCATCTGCTCGGCAGAGCCTTCGAAGAACCTACCGCAGCCGGCTACAAACAAGGTGTCTCTATGACAGCCATACACAGTCATTTACTACGTCAATACTTTGGAGAAGAAGGGATACCAAACTGACCCAGTGAAAACACATCCTGGCCCACCCTGACGAGGGTCCTTCAGATAGTAACAGATACTATCACCAGTATGGCACGGGGTAGCCAGACAAGTCACTTCGATCGAACCTTCGTCGTGACCACCTGCCTTCGCTGCGGACTCTAATTTGAAGTGTGACTCGTGTCCAACCAGAGTTGTTAATCCCGGAATCTTCTTACTTCCTCCATAGACTTTGATATTATCTTTAGATGGATCGTTCTTTTCTAAGAATGAGATGAGCTCGAGGTTGCCTCCCGAATGGTCTATGATGAATGTGGAAAAAAGGCAAGCGCGTAATTGAGCTGTAGTTTCCTTCCTTTCTTCTTCTTTCCACATGGTTTAATGGGAAGGAGCGTACCTTCATGGTGGTGAGTGGTCAGGATGGTTCCCGAGAGAGTGACGTTCTCGGCTTGGGCTGCTTTGATAACGTCTTTAGGTTCACAAGGATCGACCACCGCAGCCAAGTTAGTTTTTCTGCGGAGAAGCAGCGGGAGAGTCAGTCAGCAATTGATAAGGGAAGCTGAGAAAAATGGTTTTGAAGATGGCACTCAACTCGTCTATGATCAGGTACGAGTAATCTGGATGGTTGTGTATGCACGACAGATGTGACCAGATCAATCAGCAACTGGAACGTCGTGAGCACGATGAGGGAGGTAGAAACTTAACTATCTTCCCGCACGGGTACCGGAACGATTCTCATGTTGCCACTGGAAGATAACGGAATGCAGAATGGGAACAAGATTGATTCAGCGTTATACATATCTTGTGTGGATAAGCAACCTGTATTCACACATACCTTTTAGGAGAAGCAGAGTGAAGTGGTCGTTTTCTGTTGAGATGAGCTTGGATGGACAGGACTCGTGCTGGGATTGCGTGGGTGAATCCGATCCGGAGGAAGAGTGTTCGAGTTATCGCCATCGTACTGGCTTTTCCTTGAGACATTCACATGTCTGTTCGCTGAACCGGTCCCAATAGAACAATTTTAGAGGTACAACCTCATCTTAACTCGACACCCTATCAAGAGATGGTGGATGAATCATTTTCAAGGATCAAACTTACATAGTACAACAGTATAACCGCATGATAATGGAATAGACATTGAAAGCTGCAATTGAGGGACAGTTCATATATCCCCCAAATTTGGAGACAACAGACATGCATGCTTGTTACAAAAAGGGAAAAATACATGAACAAATAACCTTATAGACCAAAAATGCGAAGAAACAGTCAATAAAGCCAAGGTGATGGGGGTCATTGTGTCCCTCAACCACCGTGTGCTCCTAGTGAACATGTTGTCCATTTATGAATCAAATCACAGAATCTTTCACAAGTTGTTCAACTTGGTCATCAGTATACCCAAGCTCAGATAAGATTTCTTTGGTGTGTTCACTTAGAGCTGGTGGGGGAGAGCGAATGGTTAATGGAGACTTTGATAATTTGATCGGTGTTCCTGAACGAAAGAAAGAAAGCGCAAGTGAACAAATCAATCGAAAGATTTAAGTCCGATTCTCCTCTCGCTTTCCATGCATTTTGAAATGATCTTTCCAGAAAAAAAAAAAAAAAAAAGAAGCCAGACATACCGATGAGATGAAGTTTACCCGAGTAAGAATGGGGAGAATGGATTTCTTGGATCATCTGACGAGCACGAGTCTGCGGCTCTTGGAAAGCCTCTCTGACCGAATTGACTCTTGAACACGGCAGCCCCAACTTGTCCAGCTTCTCGACCCACTCAGCCGCCGGTCGATACCTCAGCTTCTCACTAAGAATCTCGATAAGTTCACGGCGGTTCTGGACTCGCGTGGAGTTCGTTGCAAAGCGTGGATCTGATATCAATTGCTCAAGCTCCAATGCAATGCACAGTTTCTCAAACCTAGTAGTCATGTAAGTTTCGGGACAGGTGTCATCAGATGTCATTCATCGATTACCTTTTCTTATTTGGGAAGGACTCAACTGTCTGTTGTTTGTGGTCCCAATGATCATGTAACCGTCTTGAGCTTCAAAGGCTTGATAAGGGACTGACAGGGGCGGCGAGATGGGGTTAAAAGCTACCCTTAGCCTACTTTATCGACCGAGGATGTTACTGACCGATGGATGGATGTGAAGTGCCCCATCGTTGGGCGTCTTCACCCGAGTTCAAAAAACTCGAGCCAACGTTAAACAAGAGACTGAGCGAGGACTCGAAGAGGGAGTTCTCGACTTTCTGGCCCAGTGGACTGCTATCCGACGAGCCTCCATCGCGGGCGTACAGGCTAGCCAGGATGCCGATGGTCGCATGTAAGCCTGTGATGATATCACATATGGCTACTCCGGTCTTCATGGGTGGTCGATCGGGCTCGCCAGTGGTGGACATGAAGCCAGACTGGGCAGCCGCGATGACGTCGTAGCCTGCACTTTTTGCCATCGGTCCGGTCGGGCCATACCCTGATATGCTGGAATAAATCAATCTGGGGTTTATTTCTCGAAGGGTCTCATATCCTAGACCAAGCTCTTCCATCTTGCCTAGTCATTTGATAACTTTTGATCAGTACCGTAGATCCTTGCAGGCTTGAATTCATGAATTTATCTCATTTTTACCTACTATGAAATTTTCAATCCTAGTTGATGATGAAACCAAAAATAATTAGTATTTGATCATACAGCCTAGCTATTACAAGGATGCTCACAAAACATCACTCTTTGCGATCAATTTTTTCAAGATGTGAATACCGTCAGGTTTCTTGAGATTCAATGTGAGCGATTTTTTATTCCGATTGCATGAGAGGAAGTAGTTGGAGAGCGCCGAGGCAGGTTTGAAGACCTGAGGGTCCTGCTTCTGTTCGTACTGAGTTTGAAGCCACCTGGTATCGTCTCCTCGACCTGGCTCTTCGATCTTGATCACATCCGCACTGTATTCTCCAAGTGAAATTATCCATAAACGAAGAATTAATTTCAAGTCAACTGGCACAAGTAGATATACGCAAATCAAATGTGAACAGTTCGGTTGAGCTTACCCCAAGTCACCTGGGTGTCAGTATCAATCCTCGAAAGAAGCCACCAGGGGGAAACAACAGCAGCGATAAAAGGAAAGAATGTAATCAAGAATGTGAGCTGATACTTAAATCACAAAGAGTGTATTCTTTTTGACGTGATGAGAAATGGACCAACCCAACAGTTGAGCAGCCGATGGGCCAGCCAGTATCCGCGAGAGATCCAAGACTTTGATACCTTTCAAAGGCGACCCGTGAGGATGAGGTCGGTTTGGCTGCTGAGTACTGTAGTACCACCGTGCGGAGGTTCGAGGGCATCCAGTAGTTGAAACCAATCGATTCGCATAGGTGCTTGAGGATAGCTTGAGCATTCTGTTGTGTTTAGTTTCAGTCCTCTCGCGAGGCCATCGTGATGCCCCAGCTCGAGGATCTCCTCCATCTCCGGAATTGAGACTCCGAGCAACAACGAAACCTCTCTCCCTGCGGCAGCGGAGGCGCCTCGCGCCGCTATGTAGGCACTTGTGTGAAGTTCAACACAAATCCCATCCCAGTCAACTCATCCCTCAACCTCCGTTGATACACTTCAACGAAACATGAAGGCCAGATAAAGCATTGAGCATTGAGCTACATATAGCAACACAATGTGCAGTTTTCTGCCTCTTGGAGATGTTGGCTCATCGGGAAGTTTCTGACCATCGAGTGAACGAACTGACAGTGACGGGCAAGTCTTGATCTGGTCATTCAAGATGCTAACTCAATGACCGGCCATTGAGTTAACAACTTGGTGGAAATTGATGGCCCGAAAACAGCCCATCAAGTAACAACTCGATAGCCAGAAAACACCCCATCAGGTGACCAATTCAATAGCCAGAAAACTCCCCATCAAGTTGTCCATTTTTCTGGTCGGGCTGACCATTGAGCCAAGAAATTGATGGCCAGTTTGTTGGCCATCAAGTTGAGATTTCCATGGCCAATTCGATGGCCATCAGGCTCAGAAAACAATGGTCATTAAACTAGCAACATTGAGATGTGAACTCACTGGCCATCAAACTGGTCATTAAGTGGTTCACTCAATGCCAAATGCTCAGCAAACTAGCCCATAAAATGGTCAACAGACTGGCCCATAGAGTTGCTAACTCAATGGTCAGCAAACTGCCCATAGCGTTGCTAAATGACCGGCAAACTGGACATAGAGTTGTTCAATCAATGGTTAGCATAGCTGACCTTTGAGTTAATTTTCTTAAAAGTTGCTTCACATTGAGTTGTTAACCCAATGGCCAGTTTGCTGACCAATGAGTCAACAACTCAATTTCCAGTTTGCTGACCATTGATCCAACCAACTCATAGGCCATTTCTTTGACCTTTGAGTTAACACATACATAATTTCCTTGATTTTCCATCAATTAAATATCTACTCCCAATGTAGCCTTGTGTGCAAATTTCCATCTATTTTTTTTTGATATCTCACATTTACGGAATGATTTCTCTCCAGAGAAAGTATTTCTTACCAGCCTGCTTAATTTTCATGATCTGCTTATTTTCATAATTTATGAAAATTGATTCTAACATCATGAAATCTGTGAGAATTCAAATCTGCTGCAAGCCAGAATTGATGATCTCATCCCCTCATTGGAGGACTTCCCTTGGGTTTGAAGGACTTCCCTTGGGTTCTGTAAGGTGCTACAGAGTCAGATCTAGAATTTCAAATTCTAAAGTTCTTTGCTAAAATTTGCAGCGGAATATACAGCAGATCCAAAAAAGGATGGCAGTCCCCTTAAAAAAATCCAACATTTTCAAAAACCAAAAAGTCTTATGCGACACCTGCATAAGGTTGTACATTTGAACACAGGACTTCCCGATTTCTTCACCTTTCATTTCATGGGCAATTTTTTCTCATGCAGCGTAGTAACAGGTATCCCATTGGCCAATCCGGCTCCAATATTGGATTCCTCCATTCATCACCAGAAGCCTCTGTTGTATTCTCCCAGTAATCCAGTCACATATCCATTCCCCTATCCATTTCATTGTGGGTTTTATTCATCCCTTCAATATGCCTTACCATAGCTACCCTCCAGCCGCCAAGAGCATCAGCGTCAAGCTCCTCATGGAAGGGAAACCCAAATCCTATATCAATGAAATTTTTGGTTACAACATCTCTGAATGATCCTTTGCACGCTGGAAAGCATTATTCATAGCAAGAGCATCAGTAATTCACAGCCTGGCCAAATATTTAGCTTGTGGATGTCCTTTGCGCCTAACACCAGAACAATCTGAATTCATGTAAGACATCATCCAAGCCAATCCAATGCTGTATGTAGTTGAAATACAACAATCAATGACAGCTCATCTTGAATACAAAATAAGCCGGTCAACCATCTATGATGAGCTCATTAATTGCCTTCATCTTCACCGGGTGGTTGCTCCAACGGTGGATCCTCCTCAATGCCCCATCAAACAAGCACAATACTCTTTAGATGTAGCTGACATGCCACCAGAGTATCTGGTCTTCACAGGTGAGACTTGCTTGTTTGCACCATTTTAAAGATGTCACTTCGCACCCGGGTACCCGCCACAGGTGCGGGTACCTCCTCACAAAAACCATGCATTGACGACACCCGCACCCGTACCCGCACCCGCAGCGGCCATTTCAGATGGGTACCTGGGTACCTGTGGCAGGTACCCGCGGGTGTGCCAATGTAAATTGAGCACCATTGCCGGGTGTCTCCCGGCCAGCTGGTACAGTGCCAGCTTGTTGGGAGCTTGGCTATCCCAACCAGCTGGTATAGTGCCAGCTCGCCAGGAGGCTCTCCCGACAAGCTGGTACTGCACCAGCTCGCCAGGAGAGCTCCCAGCAAGCTGGTACTGCACAAGTTCGCCAGGAGAGCTCCCAGCAAGCTGGTACTGCACCGGCTCGCCAGGAGAGCTCCCGGAAAGCTGGTACTGCACCGGCTCGCCAGGAGAGCTCTCGGCAAGCTGTTACAGTGCCAGCTCGCCGGGAGCTCGGCTATCCCAACGAGCTGGTATAGTGCCAGATCGCCAGGAGGCTCCCCCGACGAGCTGGTACTGCACCAGCTTGCCAGGAGAGCTCCCGAAGAGCTGGTACTGCACCAGCTTGCCAGGAGAGCTCCCAAAGAGCTGGTACTGCACCAGCTTGCCAGGAGAGCTCCCGGCGAGTTGATACGGTATCAGCTCCCCAGGAGAGCTCTCGGCGAGGCGATACGGCATCAGCTCCCCAGGAGAGCTCTCGGCGAGCTGGCACTGTACCAGCTCTTTGGCTCCTGGCAGGCTGGTATATTTTTGCCGGCTTGCCAGGGGGATACCTTGGTGAGCTGGTATGGTATGTACCAGCTTGCCAAAAGGCACTCCCAGCGAGCTGGTACATTACCAGCTCTCCAGGAGGTTCTCCCGGCAAGATGGTACAGTGCCAGCTTGCCAGGAGGCTGTCCCAATGAGCTGTTGCTTATATCAGCTCACCAGGAGAGTCCGGAATACTCTGCCCCGGCTTGCTGGGGCTCTGCCGGCAAGCGTTTTTGCAGGGTGAGTATTTGGCGGGTATCTGCGGTGTGTCAGCTTGCTACTATGACAGAGCCAACCTGACAAAAGTAACATAAAAAGAGACATTATTACTACAGTATTAAGACCCATTGATATGACTCATAATACATAAAAAACTCAGCTTACTCATTTCTATCCAATAAGCTTAGCAAAGTCCTAGCACCATAAAAATAAGTCATGAATTAAAATAACAACTACTTTTTACAAAAATACTCAATAACTTCTAAACCTTGAGGATAACTTAAAATATTATGTCATATTCTGAATCCTCATGCAAATTAATGTAGGGTCCCTCACTGGAAGTACCCCTAAATTCCTACTCCTTCACCTTGAACCAATTACCTGTAAGAATTGGCCACATACACATGTCACACAGACATTACACACGTATGTACTTGTTACATATGCATACTATATGTGAAATGACCAATTATGGACTTATAATTGAGGTGTTGTGCATAGTTTGAGAGTTAGGCCCTATTGAGGTTTAAACCTCCAACCCCGCGCATGGATTATATAATCCAATTGGAAATTGGCCAAATGCGTGGAAATAGCTAATCCTTGGTGGTTACCGGAATGCAATGGGAGGTGATGGGGTCCGTGGCAGTAGGCCGTAAGATGCCCCGCAGCCCGTGGCCTGGTGAGACACAGGCAAGTTGAAGCTGGCAGCCTCCCTTAGAAGCCGTGTTGCCCGCAGCGCACAGCACGCAGCGCAACCAACCAGCCAACAGGTTGAGAAAAATTCCCTTAGAGGAAAATCCCCCTCGCTCCAGACTACGACGGCGCAACAGGAACTCTCCGCCCAATTTGACACTTCACCTCACCCAGTCTCCGTCACCCTAGGCCACCGGAACCACCTTTTTTGCTACCATCCCACCCACCCAGAGTTGGAGTCACTCCCCTCGCCTTGAGGGCAATCATTTTGTATCATCTTTTTCCCCTCCCTCCGCTCGGCTCTCTCTACCTGCTACCCTCCCTGGGTTCTGCAGCTGAGAGTGGCTCAAGACTGAGGCGGGAAATTCTTACCCCAACCCATACCCGGTAGACTTGGAGAAGGGGGCTCAATACCTCCTCTTGGGTCTCCCTAGGGAAGGAGCCCAAACACTCACTCCTTCCTGAACCGGTATGATGCAATCTATAAATGTGGAAGGTCCGAACTAAAAGGACCAAACTAAAGCCTCCCTCTGGGAGAAGACCCCCGCCATGAGACTCTCCCAAGAGCCCGAGGCGCGGAGGTGGAATCACAATGAGATTAGAGATAATAAAACATGCTGCCCAATCTAAATGGCCTGCCTGAACGGACCTAGTTACCACATATGTACAAGTGTAGCTAGAGTAAAAGTAGATTCTACGTGGTTTATTTACAAGGTTTCATTAATAAAAACCTTGAATACATAAGATTAACATAGCCAGCGTGGCTTCTAATGATTGGCCATAGCCATTTGTGGCCCATTTCCGTCATTTGTGGCCCATTTCAGATACATTCACACGTCAGTGTTGCTATTTACCTTGGTTACAATGACTAAATAGGTTATTAAGGTCATGGAAAGCACTTGTGACGCTGAATTAATGACCAGCAGTGTCATTGGGATGAGCCTTGTTAGTGCCAATCTCCCAAATTGGCCACATTGCGCTGAAAACGAGTTACTACATGCACACAGGCAGAAAGGTCCTCCACTATGAGTGAAACTAGTATATATAGAGCCCTCTTTCCACGCCAAAAGTTGTTCCCCATCATCAATTATCATTACAGTCAATCAGTTATGCCGTGTCCTGTCCTTATTTCAGTTACTCTGCCCTGTTTTGCCTGTTTTATCCTTGGTGTTCTCTTTAAATCAACCATCCTACGTGTCCAGCTCCTGCGCAGAAACCCTTCAATATACCCAGCAGCTCTACTTCACCCCCCTACGTGGCTTTTTGGCTTGAAAGAAGCAATAGTGAGTACTTCTTTCATCCTTCTGTCCCCATTCTGGTTCCTTAATTGGAAAAGCACTTTGGTACCACCTTCTGTTACGCAGAAACCCATTGTTTTCTTAATCAGATACCGCCCTGCTTTGCAGATCTCTGATTTAGAGGGCACCTACAAACACCCCTGCACCAGCAGGCTCCTCTATAAAAAAGAATTATATTCTTTTTATTTCTTTCTTTACTACTTTTCTACGTGAAAATACCCCACTCTACCCATCATCTGCACTCTTATCACCTTGTGTAGCTAAAAGGTACTAGCCCTTGGAATCACAGAGGCTGACAATTGGGGCTCTGGCCGGGAAATTACCAATATCTACTTGTGGTAATTGACTCCTGGTACTTACTCTTCCTACTTTTGCTTTTCACTCACGCAAAAAATCACCAAACCACTAAAAATCATTTATAAAATAAATCCACTAAAAAATATCCTTCTGCTTTATTTTTTACGCATTCTTTTAGTGAACCAATACACTAAATCTCTCATTTCCACTCCTGAATTTATTCATCCTCCTTTTGACCAAATTGCCCACTTTGAATTAATCAAACACTATCTCAAAGTCCTCAGATTGCGCAAAGAAGAGGAAATAGCTAACTATCAACCTTCTGATTGGGAAAAACTTACGCCTACAGAACAGTTTCAACTTGCTCTTTTTCACTCTCACCAACATGCTCAAAAGGAAACTGAACTTCTCATCAAACTCAACGCCATCAACAGAAGAAATCAAGAGAACAAGAGGCGTGCAGATCTTCAAAGAACTTTGGAATATAAAAAACAGTTCTACAATAGTCAGTTTAATTCTTCTTTATCTTTAATAAAAATATTAAAATCAACAAAAATACTTATTCTTACGCCTGAATATCCTCTAGTGTCTTCCACTACTACTCCAAGCACTTCCAACTCTTCTACCACGGCCCCAGCTACCTCTGTGGCCAATTCTATTTAATTACTCCACTTACGGCTCCACCAACCAGTAAGTTTATTAATTACACCTACTTAATATTTTGTGGCCCTTTTCACTAATATGTCACGTGAAAATAGTCCTGTCAGGAAGTCTACCAGGGCTCACAAGCCTGATCTCCACGGCCCCTTACCCCCGGCCACTAGGCAACCTAGAGCCAGAGAAGTTGCCCCAGAACTTGGCATTCAAGAAGAAAGCCACCAGTCACCCCAATCCTCAAGCCATGGATGTGGACGTGGAACCAACCACTTCCACCTCCTTGGCCAGTACCCAGAAACCCAGACGGAGGAAGAGGACCTGGAAATCCAGGTGATAGGTATGTCCAAGGAGGACAAAATAGCCAGATTGGTCAAGATACACGTGGCCAACCATCAGAAATTCGTGGAAGCCCAGAAATCCAAGGCCACCCAGGAGATGATGCTGAATCTTTTAGGACTAGCCCAGAAGAGTCAGAAAGAACTACAGAAGTTTATCTCCAAAAAGGAAGTAGAGGAGTACACGAAGGGATGGAACCCTTGGGAGGAAAAGAGAGTATTGTTTCCCCACACAGCCAACAAGAACAAGGGAAAGAATATGAGAAGTCTTTTGATGAACAACCGTCATTACAACAATCCCCAGAAGTGGAAGAAATTGGCCAACATCAGAAGCGCCATAACAAGCTTCTACAACAGCTTAGATTAGGTTTTTCTGTCATAGATAATTCTCTTACAATTGCGCATAACAACATCCTTTTGTTAGATAAAAATGATAAAACACGCCACAAAACTGTTTTAGAATTTTTAAATAAGGCTCCTCCTCCGCCTGAGTCTTTAGAGAATTATATGTCTAGCTCTTCTCTCATTTTAAATCAATTGTCTAAATTTCTGAACTCACCTAAGTCTGTCTTTACGCATAATGATCCTGATTTTCAAGCTAAAACTTCTGAGCCAAAGATCCCTAATGTGCCCAAAAAATTAGAAGAACTTGAAGATGAACATTCCAAGTATTCTAATGATGATTTGGCGGATAAAATTAACAGATTAGAAGACATGTTTCATGCTAATACTGAACATATAATTAACAGAATTAATAAAAGTGCCATTAACACTTTACACGCCCAAAATGTGAAATTAGAACTTGAACAAATGGACTTGAAAAGAATGATGATTGAACTACAAGCTCAAGTAGCCTTAATATCTGATCAAAACAACAAGAATGTTAATGGAACTCTATTATTAAAGCATCTGTTAGACATGAAATTTGAATTAGCAGACTTAATTAAAGAAATCCCTACCAGAGCTATTCCTGTTAATAACTCTACACCCAAATATAACAATCCTTATATGGAAACCATACCTGAAACCAATGGAGGAAATAATAACAAATATCCTCATACCAATCAACAACATAACAATAATAGTCAAACCAACTATACCAAATATAATAGCAGTCCACCCTTGCCTCCTAATAACAATTACCCTCCTATTAATTCCCCTACTCATAATAACCATCATAATGGGAGCCAAGGGAGTCATGCTCATTCCTCACGTAACCAGGTATATAGTCACTGCCGGCATTAACCGGTCAAACACGGCTGCTCGAGCGGTGCTCGAACAGCCGTGTTTGACCGGTGTTTGGACGGACACTGTCCGACCGAAGCAAGAGCCAACTGGTCGGACAGATTTGTCCGACCGGTCCCGGCTGGTCCTGTGCAACCGGTCCCAGGAACTGATCGGACAGGCCTGTCCGACCCGCCGGCAGGTGCTTCGGTCGGACAGTGCCTGTCCGACCACCGGTCGAACACGGCTGTTCGAGCACCGCTCGAACTGCCGTGTTCGACCGGTTAATGCCGGCAGTGAGTAACAATACTAACAACTTCATAGACCCTTCCCTTCTGAATAAATTGTTGCCACCAATTAAAGAATGGACCAAATTCTCAGGAGAGGGAGATTATGACCATATTAACTTCATTAAATATATTGATCATATATTAACAGTCTACAGAGCTCCTGATGAGGCTATCCTTAAAAGATTGCCCAGATTATTTGAAGGAGTAGCCTTTGACTGGTTTATTAGTAAACAAGCTACCATTGGACAACAATCCTGGCCAGCTTGGAAAGAATTGATCAAACAACAATTTGGCACTAGACTCTGGGAGAAGAAAATGCGCAGAGCCTTTGAAAATGACTATTTTGACCCAGTTAAACATAATCCCCATCAATGGTGCCTGAACCAGAAAAAGAGGATTGAATGCATTTATCCTAAATTAGATCAGGAAAAAATAAATGATTTAATACTTAATCAAACTAAAGGCAGCCTAGAACATAATGTCAGATGTAGAATCAATGACATGGATTGTGGCTTATCCACTCTTATAGGTGTTATGGAAGAAGTGGTAGAAATGACTGGGATCAATAAGAAGCACAATCCTTCTGATAAAAAGGATTACACTCCTAGAACAGATCCTCCCAAAAAGTTAGAATCTAAGCCAGCTGAACCTATTAGAAAAGAAAAGACTCCTACGTGTTGGAATTGTGGAGAAACTGGCCACAGAAGTACTGAATGTACCAAACCTAGGAGAAAAATCAATAATGTGCAGGCAAGCCCTGATTCAGATTCTGAAGGTACCTTTGATATCATACAACAAGAACCCTCTAATACACATTATGGTCAAGATGATGATGACTCAGAATCTTGTGGCCATGCAGTGTTGGTAATTAATGCTGATATTGGCAATGACTTCAGCATTAATAACATCCATGGTGAATCTAACTTACCCCAGAAATGGGAAGACAATATGGATATTGGTCATGTATCTGATGCTAAGCTATTAACTAACAAACCTGAGGAAGGAAGGTGTTACACTCTAGGAAAAACCAGTTACACTAAGGTTATTTTCAGAGACTTAGCAGTTAAGACACTATTAGATAGAGGAGCTTTTTGTTCTTGTGCCAGTGCTACATTTTTGCAACAAATATACCCTGAATGGCGCAAACATTTATTACCTGTCCTCAAAGCTACATTTAGCAGTTGTAACTCCACCATGAAACCCATTGGTGTCATAAATTTGCCCTTAATATTCCCTCACACTAAGGGATCCCTCAGATTAAGTGTAGAATTTGTAGTACTTTCAGATGCTATTTGTGATTACCTTATACTAGGTAATGATACCTTTTGCATGTATGGTATTGACATTTTCCAGTCCAAAGATAGATATTTTACCATTGGAGGAGATTGGAAAAGGAAATACCAAATTTGCAATATTCATTCTGAGACTATTGCCCCTGCTTCTCAGGAACCTGACCCCAAGGAATCAGAAGATTTTAATAAAGAATACATGTCCCAAGCTGCTATAAGTGACATACTAACCAATGCTCAAATATTAGATGTTCTTAAAGTATGCTACAAGAATAAAGAAGCCTTCTGTACCACTGAAGAATCCATTGGCAATGTCACAGGACATGATATTAAATTAGAATTAACTTGTGAACCTCCTTACCCACCTGCTCTCAGAAAAGCAGCCTACCCCTCTAGCCCCAAATCTAGAATAGCCTTAGAAGCACACATTAAAGAGCTTATAGATTTACGTGTTCTTAGAAAAGTGGGCCATAATGAGCAAGTGGAAATCACTACCCCAGTTATTATTGCATGGCATAATGATAATTCTAGGATGGTTGGAGATTTTAGAGCTTTAAATAATTACACTAAAGCTGATAATTATCCCATTCCAAGAATTGACCATTCTCTGCATAATTTATCCAAAGCTAAGTACATAACCTGTATGGATGTTCTTAAAGGGTTTCACCAGATACCTATTGAACTCAATAGCCGCCAATTTATGAGAATTATCTGCCATCTTGGTGTTTTTGAATACCTTAGGATGCCCTTTGGAATTAAGAATGCACCTTCTCATTTCCAAAGAATGATGGACTCTATTTTTGGATCTTTTATCCGCCAGTGTTGGATGATGATATATATTGATGATATAATCATTTATTCAGATGACTGGGAAACACATGTAGAAAAGATAAAAATAGTATTAGAAACTTCCATTAAAGCTGGTCTAAAAATGTCTATTAAAAAGTGCAATTTTGGATATGGTGAACTTAAAGCTTTAGGACACATTGTTTCTGGTCTGTCCCTAGCTATTGACCAAAATAAAGTAGCAGCTGTAATGCTCAAACTTATGCCTCAGAATATCACTGAAATGCAATCTTTCCTTGGATTTTTTGGTTATTATAGGAAACATATTGAGAAATTTGCTATTTTAGCCAAGTCATTGTATGAGTTATGTAGTAAAGAAAACATTTATGAAATGACTCACCCTAGAGTACTAGATTATGAACAACTGAAGCTAGCCCTTACTACTGCTCCTGTGCTAGCTCAACTAGATTATAATTTAGCCTTTATCTTATACATAGATGCTTGTCTAGATGGCTTAGGCGCTGCCTTACACCAAGAATTCTTAATTGAAGATAAAATAGTAGAAAAACCAGTCCTGTTTATTTCAAGACAAATTAAGCCAACAGAGAAAAGGTATGGAGCCAGTCAAATGGAATGTTTAGCTCTTGTATGGTCCCTAGAGAAGTGACATTATTATCTTGAAGGTAGTAGAATTGTTGTAGTCACTGATTGCACAGCAGTTAAAACCCTTATGAACATGCAGACACCTAATAGGCATATGTTAAGATGGCAAATTGCTATCCAACAATACAGAGGACATATGACTATTGTTCACAAAGCTGGTAAAAAGCATAGTAATGCTGATGGCTTAAGCAGATAACCCTGCCTGGGATCCTGAAGATGAAGACATATTCCCCATTTTAGGAATACATGTTTGTGATTTGGATGAAGCCTACTATACTCTTATCAAAGATAGTTAACAGTCTAATCTTGAATTTGTCAAATTAATAGACATACTTAGCAATGAAAACAGCTCCCATGAATTGATTGCTAGTCTACCTCCTTGGTTATCCAAACCTTACTCTTCTGGTAAATTCTCTCTATTAGATGGAATATTATACTTCAGAGAAAGACATTCCAGTGTAATAGTCTTATTTTGTCAGCTTGCTACTAAGTCAGAGACAACCTGACAAAGTAACACTAGTAATATAGAAATTAATGAAAATAAATGAAAAATAAAAACAACATCATTACCATATGTACAAACCCTGAAAATAGTACATATGCTAATAATTGATAACAAATAGACATGAAGTAACTATAATAATAAGGAATAATCATAAGGTAACCATAGTAACACATAAAAGTAAGAGTAATAACTAGTAACCTTATTTTTACCATAAAACATTAACAAAGTTCTGGACCCTTAAAAATAAGTCAGAACTAAAATAAATAACTGTTTTTTACAGAAATTATGAATAACTTCTAAACCTCGAGGATAACTTAGAATATTATGTCATATTCTGAATCCTCATGTAAAATAATGTAGGGTCCCTCACTGGAAGTACCCCTGAATTCCTACTCCTTCACCTTGAACCAATTACTTGTAACAATTGGCCACACCCACGTGTCACAGATGCACATTACACACGTATGTACTTGATATATATGCATACTGTATGTGAAAGGACCAATTATGGACTTATAATTGAGGTGTTGTGTATAGTTTGGGAGTTAAGCCCAATTGGGGTTTAAACCTCCAACCCCGCGCGTGGATTATATAATCCAATTGGAAATTGGCCAAATGCGTGGAAATAGGCAATTACCTAGTTACCAGGTATGTACAAGCATAACCAGTGTACAGGTAGATTCTACATGACGGATTTGCAAGGTTTAATTAATAAAAACCTTGAATACCTAAGATTAACATAGCCAGCGTGGCCTTTAATGATTGGCCATAGCCATTTGTGGCCCATTTCCGTCATTTGTGGCCCATTTCAGATACAATCACACGTCAGTGTTGCTATGTACCTTAGTTACAATGACCAAATAGGTTATTAAGGTCATGAAGAGCACTTGTGACGCTGAAATAATGACCAGCAGTGCCATTGGGATGAGCCTTGTTAGTGCCAATCTCCCAAATTGGCCACATTGCGCTGAAATTCAGCAACTACAAGCACACAGGCAGGAAAGGTCCTCTACTATGAGTGAAATTAGTATATATAGAGCCCTCTTTCCACGCCAAATGTGGTTCATGATCATCAGTTTATATTACAGTCAATCAGTTACGCCGTGTCCTGTCCTTATTTCAGTTACTCTGCTCTGTTTTGCCTGTTTTATCCTTGGTGTTCTTACTAAATCAACCATCCTACGTGTCCAGCTCCTGCGCAGAAACCATCCAATCTACCCAGCAGCTCTACTTCACCTCCCTACGTGGCTTTTTGGCTTAAAAGAAGCAATAGTGAGTACTTCTTTTATCCTTCTGTCCCCATTCTGGTTCCTTAATTGGAAAAGCACTTTGGTACCACCTTCTGTTACGCAGAAACCCATTGTTTGCTTAATCAGATACCACCCTGCTTAGCAGATCTCTGATTTAGAGGGCACCTACAAACACCCCTGCGCCAGCAGGCCCCTCTATAAAAAAGAATTATATTCTTTTTATTTCTTTCTTTACCACTTTTCTACGTGAAAATACCCCACTCTACCCATCATTTGCACTCTTATCACCTTGTGTAGCTAAAAGGTACTAGCCCTTGGCATCACAGAGGCTGACATATTTGATCAACTTCAGATTGATGCCCTTATGAAAGAATGCCATGACAATGCTGGTGCTGGACATTTTTCAGAAGAAAGGACTATTGAAAGAGTTAGAACCACAGCTTGGTGGAATAATTGGCCTAATGAAGTAGCTACTTATATAAAATCTTGTGAAACTTGCCAGAAATCAAATAAGCAAACAGGTAAGAGATATGGGCTACTTCAAACCATCCAAGAACCCACCAAAAGATGGGAAATAATAAACATGGATTTTGTTACAGGTTTACCTCCTGGAGGGTCTTACTCCTTCAACTCTGTACTAGTGGTTGTAGACAGATATTCAAAAAGGGCCAGATTTATTCCTAACCACAAAGATGATACAGCTATGGAAGTGGCTTTACTATTTTGGAACAGAATTATGGCTGATGTTGGAATACCCAAAATAATCATTAGGGATAGAGACCCCAAATTTACTTCTGAATTTTGGAGAAATTTACAAGATATGTTAGGCACTAAATTAGCTTTTTCTACTGCTTACCATCCCCAAACTGATGGATTAGCTGAAAGAATGATCCAAACTCTGGAAGACATGCTCAGAAGATTCTGTTCTTTTGGCTTAGAATTCAAGAAAAGTGATGGTTATACTCATGATTGGGTTAGCTTACTCCCTGCTTTGGAAATAGCTTATAACAGCAGTAAACATTCTTCATCCAAAGAAATCCCTTACATTTTGGAAAGAGGATGGATACCCAGAATGCCCAAAGACCATATTAATAACAAATTACCACATGTACATCCCACTTCCTTAGACTTCAAAAGGATGCTTGATATAAAACATGAACATGCTAAGAAATGTGTGCAAGATGCAGCTGAATATAATAATTCAAGATGGGATAAAAGTCATAAAGAAACATCCTTCCAAATTGGGGACAAAGTCTTATTGACTTGGGAGGGAACAGGAAACTTAAATTACCTTCCTTTGTTGGACCTTTTACCATTAAGCAATTACATGGAAAAAAATGCAGTGGAAATAATTTTAACAGATGAATTTTCCAGAAAACACCCTGTTTTTCCAGTTAGCTTAACCAAGCCTTACACTAGTAGGGGCACAGATACCCCTGTAGTAACACCTGTACCTGTACCTATAATTGAACCTCTAGACACCTCTAACTTTAAAGTACATAAGATATTAAAGGATAAGAAAGAAAGGATCAATGGGAAAGATATTAGACTCTACTTAGTAAGGTATACAGGACAATCAGCAGACAAAGATGAATGGATTCCTGAAGATAATATACCAGATGGTCCCATACATCTACAAAATTATAGAGCCTCCAAGAGAAATTGAGAAATTTTTTTTCACTACAGACAATAGAGTGAATTTTGTTTTCTAAAGTCTCATTTTAAAGGGAGGGAATGTCAGCTTGCTACTATGACAGAGCCAACCTGACAAAAGTAACATAAAAAGAGACATTATTACTACAGTATTAAGACCCACTTATATGATTAATAATGCATCAAAAACTCAGTTTACTCATTTTTATCGGCCAATGAGCTTAGCAAACTCCTGGCACCATAAAAATAAGTAATGAATTAAAATAACAACTAATTTCTACAAAAATACTAAATAACTTCTAAACCCTGAGGATAATTTAGAATATTATGTTATATTCTGAATCCTCATGCAAATTAATGTAGGGTCCCTCACTGGAAGTACCCTTAAATTCCTTCTCCTTCACCTTGAACCAATTACCCGTAAGAATTGGCCACAAACATATGTCACACAGACATTACACACGTATGTACTTGTTATATATGCATACTATATGTGAAATGACCAATTATGGACTTATAATTGAGGTGTTGTACTGTATAGTTTGGGAGTTAGGCCCAATTGGGGTTTAAACCTCCAACCCCGCGCGTGGATTATATAATCCAATTGGAAATTGGCCAAATGCGTGGAAATAGCTCATCCCCTAGTTACCACATATGTACAAGTGTAACTAGGGTAAAAGTAGATTCTACGTGGTTTATTTACAAGGTTTTAATAATAAAAACCTTGAATACATAAGAGTAACATAGCCAGCGTGGCCTTTAATGATTGGCCTCACTGCCGGCATTAACCGGTCGAACACGGCAGTTCAAGCGGTGCTCAAACAGCCGTGTTTGACCAGTGGTCGGACAGGCACTGTCCAACCAAAGCACCTGCCGGCGGGTCGGACAGGCCTGTCCGATCAGTTCCTGGGACCGGTTGCACAGGACCAGCCGGGAGTCGGGACCGGTCGGACAAATCTGTCCAACCAGTTGGCTCTCGCTTTGGTCGGACAGTGTCCGTCCGACCACCGGTTGAACACGGCTGTTCGAGCACCTCTCGAGCAGCCGTGTTTGACCAGTTAATGCCGGCAGTGCCTTAGCCATTTGTGGCCCATTTGCGTCATTTGTGGCCCATTTCAGATACAATCACATGTCAGTGTTGTTATGTACCTTAGTTACAATGACTAAATAGGTTATTAAGGTCATGGAAAGCACTTGTGACTCTGAATTAATGACCAGCAGTGTCATTGGGATGAGCCTTGTTAGTGCCAATCTCCCAAATTGGCCACATTGCACTGAAAACCAGTTACTACACGCACACAGGCAGATAGGTCCTCCACTATGAGTGAAACTAGTATATATAGAGCCCTCTTTCCACGCCAAAAGTTGTTCCCCATCATCAATTATTATTACAGTCAATCAGTTATGCCGTGTCCTGTCCTCATTTCAGTTACTCTGCCCTGTTTTGCCTGTTTTATCCTTGGTGTTCTCTTTAAATCAACCATCCTACGTGTCCAGCTCCTGCGCAGAAACCCTTCAATCTACCCAGCAGCTCTACTTCACCCCCCTACGTGGCTTTTTGGCTTGAAAGAAGAAATAGTGAGTACTTCTTTCATCCTTCTGTCCCCATTCTGGTTCCTTAATTGGAAAAGCACTTTGGTACCACCTTCTGTTACGCAGAAACCCATTGTTTTCTTAATCAGATACCACCCTGCTTTGCAGATCTCTGATTTAGAGGGCACCTACAAACACCCCTGCGCCAGCAGGCCCCTCTATAAAAAAGAATTATATTCTTTTTATTTCTTTCTTTACTACTTTTCTACGTGAAAATACCCCACTCTACCCATCATCTGCACTCTTATCACCTTGTGTAGCTAAAAGGTACTAGCCCTTGGCATCACAGAGGCTGACACCGTAAATCAATGGCAAGATTGATTGCAGTACAGATGGACCTCAGCATTTACTACTATTAGCTTTTAGTGTTTGCTGCAATAAAGTGCCAAGATCTCAAATTCTTACAAACAGAGCTACCTGCTAAGCAGTTAACAGAGCTACCTGCTTAGCAGTTAACAGAGCTACCTGCTAAGCAGTTAACAGAGCTACCTGCTAAGCAGTTAACAGAGCTAACTGCTAAGTTGTTATCAGATGTAGCTACCTGGTTACCAACAGGTCTCGGGACAGGGGTGTCTCACTGTTTTCCATAGAAATGTCTTGTGTGACAGGTGAGTGACTACCTACTTGCACAAGTCCTTGGGAAACAGGTTGATAGCAACCTGCTCGCCAAGAGGTCTTTGCAAGCAGGTAGCTAGCTGCCTGTTGTTGAATTCTCAGTCAAACGCATCAAGTTAAGACCCCGCGCGCATCAGTCCTCTGTCCTAAACCCTCCTGAGTACTTGCGCACCCAATGCGCACACAATGATACTGCGGCATCAACCGCTTAGGGTTGAATCACCCCATATCTTTCCACCGCTCCCGCGACTCTTACTTCCTCACTGATCCAGAACACGACAAGCTCAAGATCTCAATCTTGCACGCATCAACCTTGTTGTTCTCGATCCCGCACGACAATTACTCGGACCCAATCTGTAAAGTACCCTCCTCGCCGTGATCAGTCACTGCTTCAATACTCACTCACTCTCTCCGACCGACTTCCCCTCTCTAAGTTGATTTGCTCCAATCCTCAAGATCTCATCCCATAGCTCACCTTCCCCCTCACACTTAGTGTCCTTCCTGTTTGTTCTATTTCCGTTCTCCTTCCTCCGTGTCTTGCTTGTTGATTGAAATCCCTGACTCCTTGATCTCGCTTCCTTATCCGCGTTCTCTTCCCCATAGGCTGCTCTTTGTCTTCTCATACTCTAGTCTTCTATAAGCCCTCACCTCTCAAATCATCAGTCATAGCTTAGCGGTAAATCACCCTCCTTGTCTCTCTTTTTCCCATTCTTATCTCTTATCTTTGTTCATTTTCTGATTCTTGGTCTTTTTTGTTTCTAGTCTGGTTTTGTTTAGCGTTTTTCAATTTAGAAATTCTTCACCTGTTTAACAAAAAAGTCTTGGGAAACAGCTAGCTAGCTGCTCGTTTACCAAGAAGTATTGGCAAACAGGTAGCTAGCTGCCTGTTTGCCAAGTGGTCTCGGGGAAGAGGTAGCTAGCTACCTGTTTGCCAACAGGTCTGAGCTCTGGGGAAGAAGGTGGCTACCTGCTCGCCAAGAGCTCTTGGGAAGCAGGTGGCTACCTGCTCGCCAAGAGCTCTCGGGAAGCAGGTGGCTACCTGCTCGCCGAGAGCTCTCGGGAAGCAGGTGGCTACCTGCTCACCGAGAGCTCTCAGGAAGCAGGTGGCTACCTGCTCGCCAAGAGCTCTCGGGAAGCAGGTGGCTACCTGCTCGCCGAGAGCTCTCGGGAAGCAGGTGGCTACCTGCTCGCCGAGAGCTCTGGGGAAGCAGGTGGCTACCTGCTCGCCGAGAGCTTTCGGGATGCAGGTGGCTACCTGCTTGCCAAGAGTTCTCAGGCAGCAGGTCCCTCAGGCAGCAGGTGGCTACCTGCCTGCTGAGAGCTCTCAGGAAGAAGGCAGCTACCTGCTTGCCGAGAGCTCTCAGGCACCAGGTATCTAATTGCTTGCCCAGAGCTCTCAGGCAGCAGGTGGCTACCTACCCGCCGAGAGCTCTTGGGAAGCAGGTGGCTACCTGCTTGCCGAGAGCTTTTGGGAAGCAGGTGGCTTGAGACCTCTTCAACCGGGGTTAGGATGGACTGCTCAGTTTTGGGGGCAATGTTCTCAATAGCCGTAGGCTCAGCTTTGGGAAGCTCAGGTACCACAGCGGCCTCAACGGTCTCAGCATCCGTTTAAGTAGGGGACTTAACGGCAGGGGCAGTTTCTTCAGCAGGAGCCATTTCTAGTGAGCAAGAAAGTTGGTCAAAAGGTTGATGATGGCAAGGGGGAATGAAGAAGGGACAGAGCTTACCAAGCTCAAGCAATCTGCTGGCTTAACGGGCCACTTGCTGGTGTAAAGGTTCAAGGCAACGGTGAAGGCGTTAAGGCGGTGGCACTTTGCTTGGGGGATGAAGGGCGACTGCGGTAGACACGACTTTGGTAACCCTCATACCCACTTGAGCCGGAACTGGAAGATTCATCCATGAACTGATGAATATTCTGAATATGTATGGTGAATGTTGCCACGCAATAGCATGAGGGTCACAAGGCGTTGCTTTGTTGGGAGCGCGGCAGCTACAATAGTCAGCCCTGTTGAGCTGACAACGACCGCAGTTGCACATAAAACCTTGACAACAGGGGAAATGCTGAAAAGGCTTTGTGGCTGGCACAGCGCCTGGGTGATGTTTGCTGATAGCCAAGAAAGAGTTTTCAGAGTAAAGCAAGACCTTGTGGCTATAAGAACAGCCATGAAATCACACAATAAGCGTAAGGAACCTGCCCCAAATGTTGCTGATGCGCATGGGCAGGGACCTGAAGGATTGTGAGCCTGGGCCTCTACGGTGGCAGCAGGACACAAGATGGGGGTAACTCTGGTTGTATTTCAAGGGAATGGGATACAACTAGAAGGAGAAAGAGAGGACTTTGAGGATAGATAATGAAACTTAGAATATGATGATGATGATGATTATTATTATAGAAGCTTTTTTATACTTCTCTAACCTTCAAGGTGAGGAATAAGGCTCAATCCAAAAAGGAGAGCAAGTAGCGGAGATAAATCTTACGCCTCCTCTCTTAAAGAAACAGAGAGGGTGATCAGCTCTTCAGCTGCCCAGTTTTTTAGATCAAAGGAAACTGATCAAGGTTCTTTAGAGGGAAACCTATGTGGGTTTAATTGCTCAAAAGCCCACAGAAAAGCAAGAGAAGAATGAAGTTATGATTGATAATAAATGCCTCTTTAATGATCAATGATGAAGATGAAAAGAAGTGGGATCAAGCAATCAGAAGACTAGGTGAGAGAAGAAGAGATTGGAGCAATGCTTACTTGTCAACAAAAGGTGACCCCAAATGACCACTGAATAGTGAGGAGATGGGAGGACCTTGATGTGTTGAGTAGTGAAAGTTATCCAATGGCTTGTTCTGCTGGTGTAGTGGTTCTGGTTGAATGATCTGAGGAGTTCATCTTTTTCCTCCGGGGGAGATGAACTCTGAAGATCAAAATGAATATATTCAATATGAACAGAACTTAGAAAATGATTAGAAGTTAGAGCATTATTCCACTCCTCAGTGGAATAATACTACACAATTGTAGCACATGCAATATATAAAAATGAAGCTTGAATTGCAGAGGATTTGAGTAAGGCACTGTTGAAGCCTTTTGGGCAACAGTGTTGTCTCTAAGGCTGACACTCCCTACCACCAAAAGAGGGTGTGTTCTCCAAGAGAAGACAGGCTACGTTGTTCTGTTGTCACTCCTGAATTGCCTAAGTAAAACAGAAGCATCCGGGATGTCTTTTTCTAAGAGCCATTCATCCTGGTCAGCTCCAAAGCCTTTATATCTGGCTAAGTAAATTTTCAAATCTCTGTTTTCTACTCTAAGCCTCTTCTCTCTGAGAATCTTCTGTATGACTTTGGACTTTGGAGGTTGTTCTAGGGGAGGAATGACTACTTTGACCTGCTGCCTCAAAGGAAATCTGGAAGGGTCAGGTTTGTTGTAAGGTTTAATCAGACTAACAGGGAAAGTTGGGTGTTTTCTACTGAATTCTCCTGTGAGGATTACTTCAACAGCATTCTTTCCATGGAGAGCTTTCACAACAAAAGGGCCAGCAAAGGAGTCTCTCATCTTCTTTGGTCCAGCTAGGTTGGTGAAGTTAGCTGTGGAAATGAGGACCTGGTCTCCAACTTTGAATTCAGGCTCTTTGTGGCTTCTGTCCCACCTTTCCTTGTTGTAAGCAACTGACTCTTTGATGCAGTTTTCAGCATGGATCCTGGCCTTCTCAAATATCTTGCCATAAGTGCCTGCAGTAGGGTGCATGTCAACTGCATCTTGTTTAATGAAGTCTTTAGGAAGATTTGGTAGCCATCCTTTTTCTAATATGGCCGGAGCTTTACCTGTGGTAGAGTGGATACTGGTGCTGTAGGCTAATTCAAGTATTGGAAGGAGAGAGACCCAATCATGTGTGTAACCATCATTGTCTTTGAATTCTAAACCATAAGCACAGAACCTCCTAACCATATCTTCCAAAGTTTGAATAATCCTTTCAGCTAGGCCATCAGTTTGAGGATGGTAAGCAGTGGAGAATGCTAATTTGGTCCCTAACATGCAGTGCAAACTTCTCCAGAATTCAGAGGTGAACTTGGGGTCTCTGTCTGAGATGATAATCTTTGGGATACCAGTTCTTGGCATTACTCTATTCCAGAACAGGATAGCTGTATCCATAGCAGAGTCTTCTTTGAAGCAAGGGACAAAAATTGGGATCTTGGAGTATCTGTCAACTACAGCAAGACAGGCATTGTAACTGGCAGCTCCTCCAGGAGAGAGGGAAGTCACCCAATCCATGTTAATAATATCCCAAGGCTTGGATGGTTCTTGGATCTTTTGGAGTAGGCCAAATCTCTTTCCTGTAGCTTTGTTAGCTTTCTGACACCTATCACAAGAAATACAATAATCTGTTGTGTCTTTCTTCCAGCTCACCCACCAAGCAGTGTCTGCTACCTTTTCCAGGGTTCTATCTTCAGACAAGTGGCCTGAGTAGACACTGTCATGACATTCATGGAGGATAGTATTGATAGTCATTTTATCCACTATGACCAGAACAGAGTTATGTTTCTCTCTGTGGTAGATGAGGCCATCAAACAAGGAGAATCTGCCTTCAGCATAGGAAGTCTTCCAAACATCTGATAAGCCACTTGCCAGCTGGGGGTCTTTACAGTCTTTCATCAAAAGCTGGGTGATAATTAATGCATTATTGTCCTTTTGGTACCCATCTCTGACAGTGTCAAAGAAATCAGCTTTGAAGGTGGAAACATGAATGCCCATGATGGGAAACTTGTCATCATCAGGCTCTTCTTCTGGATCATAAGCAGGATTGCTAGGATCGTTGGGGAGAGCCCATCTGCTAAGTCCATCAGCATTCTTGTGAATGTTCCCATCTCTGTGTTGGATAGTCATATTCCCTCTGTATTCCTGAATAGAAATTTGCCATCTTAACATATGTCTGTTGGGTGTTTTCATATTCAGCAATGACCTCAAAGCAGTGCAGTCTGTTATGACTTCAAAGACACTGCCATCAAGATAATAGTGGAGTTTATCTAGTGCCCAGACTAGACACAGGCATTCAAGTTGACTGGCTCCATATCTTGCTTCAGAGTCTTTCAGCTGCCTAGAGATGAAAAATATGGGGCCTTCCTTTAAAACACCATCTATAATCTGCACTTGATGTAAAGCAGCACCCAACCCAACCATACTGGCATCAACATAGAGCTTAAAGGGCAGCTTCCAATCAAGGAAAAGAAGAAGAGGGGCTGTGGTTAGCTTCTCAATGAGGAGTTTGTACGCTAATAGTCTTTGATGGGTCATTTCAAACACTGTTTCAATCTTACAGAGCTCAGTCAGTGGTTTGGCAATTTCAGCAAATTTGTCAATATGTTGTCTGTAGTAACCAGAAAATCCAAGAAAAGATTGGATTTCTTTTCTGTTAGAGGGGACAGGTTTGTTCAACACAGAAGCTACTTTGTTTTGGTCTATCCCTATGGCTATCCCAGACACAACATGACCTAGAGCTTTGATCTGGTGAAATCCAAAGTTACACTTTTTCAGAGAGATTTTCATGTTCATGTTGATGACTATCTGAAGGATTCTGTCAATCCTCTGGATGTGTTCTTCCCAAGTATTGGACATAATGATAATGTCATCAATATAGATGATCACCCATTTTTCAGAAAGTTCTCTCCTGAATTCAATGTCCATCATCCTCTGAAAGTGGGAGGGAGCATTCTTGATTCCAAAAGGCATTCTCAAGTATTCATATATGCCCTTGTGACAGATTATTCTTAAGTATTTCCTGGACTCAGGGGCTATCACATTCTGGTGGAAACCTTTCAAGACATCCATACTTGTGAGGAACTTTGCTTTGGCCAAGTTATTCAGAGTTTCACTTATTTTTGGGATGGGATATCTATCCGCTGAGGTGTAAGTGTTCAAAGCTCTGAAGTTACCAACCATCCTGGATTTTCCATTATGCCAAGCTATGATGACAGGAGTAGTGATTTCTACAACTTCATTATGGCCAACTTTCCTGAGGACATTCAATCTAACCAGTTCTTCAATGTGTTCATCCAGTGCTTCTCTGCTTTTGGGACTAGCAGGATAAGGTAGTCTTCTCAGTAAGGGAGGATTATAATAACAAAACGAAAAAAAATATATACATATATAAAAAAAAGGCAAAAAAAAAAAAAGTAAAGTAATTTCAACTTGTCTTATCTCCCGTCTCTATCTTTCTTAAACAAACCTCTGACTCTTCCATCTGCTTCTCTTCACCTATATATAATATCATATCTCAATATCAATCGACTTTCATTCCTCGCTCGCATTTTCCTTCCGCTAAGTGAAGCCCAACGGAACTCGTCTGTTTAACCCGCCGAGTTCTTCTGATCTTTCATCGAACAAGACTTCCGACTCGGACGACCTAGATCTCATTCTTGACCAACCACAAGTACAAGCCTCAGAAGGGAACGTGATCAACGGTTCTGTCTGGACTCCCATTGCTACTGGACCGTCGCTACCTCTCGCTAAGGTCAACAAGATCCTTAATAAAGCCCTCGTGACTCATAAACCCGCATCGGTACCCACACGTTGTAGCCGCCGCATCAGCCAAGCCAAGAAAAAGACCCCCAAAGGTTCTGTCTTTTCCTTCCTTTTCTTATTCTCATAATATATAATCAGTCCTTCTCTATTGATCACTGAGACCCTTCTTAATCCTACTCATCTCACCATGGGCGCTCATCTTAGAAACGGCAAAGACATCTCGCGCGAAGAGAAGCAATGCGCTGAGATTGCTAGACAGCTCACTCTCGCCAGACAACACCAACCTCTTCAACGCCGAGGGGACGTCCCAATTTACTATGAGCTCAGTCACCGCTAAAAAAAACCCATCCGGTGGGCTTGTCCAACATGGCATCGGACACAATTGTCTGACGCTATGTCGGACAAACCTGTCCAACAGGTTTGTCCGACATGGGATCGGACAATTCTGTCCGATGCCATGTCAAACAAACCTGGTTCAATGGGTTTGTCCGACATGGGATCGGTCAATTGTGTCCGATCCCATGTCAAACAAAGATGTTTGATGAGTTTGTCCGACATGGGATCAAACAGGTTGTTTGATCCCATGTCGGACAACATCTGTCCGATGAGTTTTTACTCATCGGACAGATTGTTTGATTCTTTTGAATCAGTTGCCGAGCAGGCCGGCAGTGACTTGCTCGGAAGAACCTGCTCGGATATCTTTGCTGAGCAGGCCAATGACCTGCTCGGCAAAGAGCTCGCGAATAGCAGGCCGGCCTGCTGTGAGCTCGCCGGGTAGGCCGACAGGCCGGCCTGCTCTGAGCTCGCCAAAAATGACCTGCTCTATGTGAGCAGGTCAATGACCTGCTCACATAGAGCAGGTCAATGACCTGCTTGCAAAGAGCAGGCTGGCCTGCTCCAAACTTGCCGAGCAGGCTGGCCTGCTCTGAGCTCGCCGAGCAAGTCAATGACCTGCTCTGGGCTCACCGAGCAGGCCAATGACCTGCTCGCGAACTGAGCTCGCAAAGCAGGCGAGACCTGCTCGGCGAACTCAGTTCGCCGAGCAGGCCACTGACCTGCTCGCAAACTCAGTTTGCCGAGCAGGCCAATGACCTGCTCGGCGAGCTCAGTTCGCTAGCAGGCCAATGACCTGCTCGGCGAGCTGAGTTCGCGAGCAGGCCAATGACCTGCTCGGCGAGCTCAGTTCGCGAGCAGGCCAATGACCTGCTCGGCGAACTGAGTTCGCTAGCAGGCCAATGACCTGCTTGGCGAACTGAGTTCGCGAGCAGGCCAATGACCTGCTCGGCGAACTGAGTTCGCTAGCAGGCCAATGACCTGCTCGCGAACTCAGTTCGCCGAGCAGGTCAATGACCTGCTCGCGAACTGAGCTCGCCAAGCAGGTCATTGGCCTGCTCGCGAACTCAGCTCGCCAAGCAGGTCATTGGCCTGCTAGCGAACTCAGTTCGCCGAGCAGGCCAGTGACCTGCGAACTCAGTTCGCCGAGCAGGTCATTGACCTGTTCGCGAACTCAGTTCGCCGAGCAGGCCAGTGACCTGCTCGCAAACTGAGCTCGCCGAGAAGGTCATTGGCCTGCTCGCAAACTCAGTTCGCCGAGCAGGTCATTGGCCTGCTAGCGAACTCAGTTCGCCGAGCAGTTCGCTAGCAGGACCTGCTCGCGAACTGAACTCGTGACTGGCCTGCTTGGCGACTGATTCAAAAGAATCGAACAATCTGTCCGATGAGTAAAAACTCATCGGACAGATGTTGTCCGACATGGGATTGAACAACCTGTTTGATCTCATGTCGGACAAACTCATCAAACATCATTGTTTGACATGGGATCGGACACAATTGACCGATCCCATGTTGGACAAACCCATCGAACCAGGTTTGTTTGACATGGCATTGGACAGAATTGTCCGATCCCATGTCGGACAAACCTGTCGGACAGGCTTGTTTGACATAGCATTGGACAATTGTGTCCGATGCCGTGTTGGACAAGCCCACCGGATGGGGTTTTTTTAGCGGTGAGTGACTCAGCCCTCAAACGGTCCAGACCACTCAAACAAAGGACTATCAACCAAACAATTGATAGCGGCACTAGACCAAGAGCCAACCATGGAATTGGACGACCTATTCAGAACGGATCCCCCTTTACCACCGGACACGGGGATAGCTCCCTCCCTAGTCAACTCCCGGGAGGCTTCCCGAGCGCTAGAATTGACCCGCTCGACCCCAGTACCCGCTCCAATAGAGAGACCAGGAGTGTCGAGTCTCCCTTTGTGGAGAATTCGTCAAACCAGCCAGCTCTTTCCCTACTCCAAGCCAACGCCACCCCTCAAGGTCAGACCCAGGCACTGGAAATGAGCGAGGAAGCGGAGACGGCAGCCAACATCCTCAACGGGCAATGGAGCCTATTTTTGAAAGCTCACAGCTCCAACGACACCAGCTTGATGCAAACCACTCTCACTCAAGCCCACTCTACCCAGCTTTTACTACAGAGACTAGTTGGATTTGACGACATGATGCGCCTATCGGACAATTGGAGCGCGAAGAAGGAATTGGACAAATTGGAAGCAGAGATGAACGCCCCAAAGAAGTCCGGCCCGGCACCAATGATCTTGGACAAAGAGTTATCTAAGGGAACTCCTCAGGATGACCCAAACATCCCGGGGAAGAAACCAGAGATCAAGTACCTGAAGCTAGTCCCAGGCGGTTCGAACATGCCGAACGCGCATCTACCTCCTCCGCCTCCGCCGTCATATCCGCCTCCATCGACAAACCCTCTTACTACTTCACACCCTCCAGGAAACTTGCCGCCATTTGTACCCGAAATGGACATCTGCTCCCCCCTGAGTACCCAGAACCAGAACAGCTATTATACCCCCCCTCACCATCTAGGCTACCCTCATCAACCGCACCAACAACCAGGGTACAACACTACCACTATTACGGGCAGACTCCTTATCAACGCCCCAACAACAACAATTACCGCAACAACCACAACAATTCGTGGAGAGGGAGGGGCCAAAACAACTGGTGCAGACCCCGCGACACGACTTCCAATATGATGGAGATCGGCGACTTCTTTGTGAGAGCCAAGAGGGCTCTCAATGCCATGCAACGAAGAGGACGCGGCCGTGGCTTCCGCCATCGCGGAAGGGGACAGAACAACAACAACCCAGCCTACCATCAATAAGCTCGCAGCTACCACTTGCTAGCCAAGTTAGTCCTACCCCTTCTCAATTGGAAAAGGTTTTCAGCAATATTGACCATGAATTTGTCTCTGAAGCCCCTTTCTTAATAGAGGATCGTTTGAAGGATCTCTTTGCAAATTTTTTGACAGAACTATCAGGAACGATGGAGACCTTCCCTGGAACATTACTCGAATCATGTGTTGCGCGCCTGAACTCAACTATATTGACTTCAGTCCAGGACCTAGTCAGGACTGAAATCCTTCCCTCTCTCTTTGAAAAAATTATGAATCATGTCTCAGAGTTTTCCACTCCCCCATCTAAAAATGCTCATGTAGATAGTTTAGTCAGTGACAAGTTAGACAGCTTACAAGATATTATCGTAGGAATGAATTCAGTCCAAGAAGATAAAATTGACAATTTATCTAAAAATTTTGCGCGTATGGAAGATCAGCTCAGAGAACAAGTCATGGATCTTAAACATAAGCTCTTAGAGAGTAAGAACCGTGAGGAGGAACTGTTGGAACAAATGAAAAGAAGGATAGGTTTAACTTCTTTTATATCTTCCTCCTTGAACTACAAAATAGACAAATGTCTTGCTCAGGAGAAAAGCAAGTCTTATGAACCTCAAGTCCATAGATCATATGAACATCAAGTTCATAATGCTCCCCAAAGTCATGAGGAACTCAATCTTCATTACAATAATCCTTTTATGAATCAACATTCCTCTCACATTCATCCTGAGAAACAGGATTTCAAACATCAAAGGTTCTCATCTTCCAAACCTGAAGTTAGACATAGTGCACCTCCTCCTCCTCCTCCAAATGACAATGTCCCTCAGTGGCAAGTTGATTTCCCTTTCATCAATCAAGACCACATTGACGCAGAAATGAGGAAGGAATTGTGGAAGTCTATCCCCAAGACCAGTGAGTGGGAGAAATTCTCAGGTGAACTCCCCTACAATCATGAACTCTGGCTCAAAAATATAGATGTATTTGTTCAAGATTATTGCATGTAAGATCATATGATCATTAGCAGGTTGACTGCTCTGTTCACTGACACAGCAAAAAACTGGTACATTGGCATCAGAGATAGCCATGAGAACAGATCTTGGGCTTGGTGGAAAAATACCATCAGAAACAAGTTTGGTACTCATAACTGGAAATGGAAGATGCAACAAGAATTTGAGAAAGACTATTTCAGTTTGGGCAACAAAAAGGTCCACAAATGGTTCAACACTCAAAGAGAAAGGTTGAGAGCTTTCCAACCAGAACTTAGTGAGTATCTTATTTGTGAAAAAATCCTAAAACAATGCCCAGGTAATCTAGAACATGCTGTCAAGAGTAGATACAAAAAGGATGCCACTGACATGAATTTCGAAGACATGGTCATAATCATAGAAGAAGTATTGGACAGGGCCATGAAATACCCCATAACTGCTTCCAATAATTTTACCAACCAATTCTCCAAAAGTTCATGGAAGAATAATACTTCTAGCACTAGAGTTGAACCCAGCAAGACTGAAAATGAAGTCAAAAAGCAGTCCAATAACTCTGTCCCTGCTACTAGAAACAAAGATGTTTGTAACTTCTGCAGACAACCTGGGCACTATTCTAGAGAGTGCCCCAAAAGGAGACAAAGAATCAATGAAGTGGGCATTGACAATCTAGACGAGTCATATGATGGTGAGAAAGATGACCAACTCAGCCAGCAATCTCCTGCTGAAGAAGCTGAAGTCCACTCCAATGAACATGACAGTGAACAATTTGTCCTTGCTATGAACCAGGAAAGAGATTAAGCGCATTCTGGCCATATTATGAATGATTTCTTTGAGTATGCTGTTGAATGTGAACCACTCACCGAATACTCTATTGCTGAAATACAAGCAGAATCTCATCAACCTCAAACTTGGAATAACAGCTGTCAATCTTCTCATGTTGAAGATGCTAGGCTTATGAGATGTAAACCTGATAAAGGAAAAGCTCATCTGATTGGTTTCCAAACCCTCACTACTGTCCTCATCAACAACTCTGAATATTCTTGTCTTTTGGACAGTGGTGCTTCTTGCTCTATAATTAACAACACTCTTCTAAATTCCATTGTTCCAGAATGGAAGCATCTCCTCTTGCCAATTACCCATGCTAGATTTCACAGTTGCAGTGACCAGCTCAAAGCTCTGGGCATCATTGAATTAGCCCTCATCTTCCCTCACACAAGAGGATCAGTCAGGATTATGGCTGAATTTGTTGTTATGGAGAATGCTAAAATGAATTACCTTATTCTAGGAAATGATTACCAATCTCTATATGGTTTTGACATCACAAACAGCAAGGAGAGATACTTCACCATTGGGAATGAGAATAAGAAAAAGAAATTCAGCTTCAAGTCCCCAATGCTAGAGAAGCCCCTTCCTTCATCAGAAATTGCTGCTTTGAAAGATGTGAATCCCCTGTTCAATAAATTCATCAAAGAAGATCTTTCAGATGCCAAAATCTATGATCAATTGACTCTTGACCAGAGAAATTCCTTGTTTGACATTCTTTTTAAGAACAGGGATGCCTTTGCTGATACTGCTCAGCCTCTAGGACCCATCAGAGGCCATGAAGTCAGTATAAAATTGACTACAGATAGACCTTATAAGTATGAGGCCTTGATATGGAATGATATGGAAAAAAAGAGATCAATAGGATATTCCAGAGGAGCGACTAAGTTCTATATTGGCAAGAGGTCTAAAGCAAGAAAATATTCCCAATGAGGCCCCCAATTGTGAGCCTGGGCCTCTACGGAGGCAGCAGGACACAAGATGGGGGTAACTCTGGTTGTATTTCAAGGGAATGGGATACAACTAGAAGGAGAAAGAGAGGACTTTGAGGATAGATAATGAAACTTAGAATATGATCGTGATGATGATGATTATTATAGAAGCTTGTTTATACTTCTCTAACCTTCAAGGTGAGGAATAAGGCTCAATCCAAAAAGGAGAGCAAGTAGCGGAGATAAATCTTACGCCTCCTCTCTTAAAGAAACAGAGAGGGTGATCAGCTCTTCAGCTGCCCAGTTTTTTAGATCAAAGGAAACTGATCAAGGTTCTTTAGAGGGAAACCTATGTGGGTTTAATTGCTCAAAAGCCCACAGAAAAGCAAGAGAAGAATGAAGTTATGATTGATAATAAATGCCTCTTTAATGATCAATGATGAAGATGAAAAGAAGTGGGATCAAGCAATCAGAAGACTAGGTGAGAGAAGAAGAGATTGGAGCAATGCTTACTTGTCAACAAAAGGTGACCCCAAATGACCACTGAATAGTGAGGAGATGGGAGGACCTTGATGTGTTGAGTAGTGAAAGTTGTCCAATGGCTTGTTCTGCTGGTGTAGTGGTTCTGGTTGAATGATCTGAGGAGTTCATCTTTTTCCTCCGGGGGAGATGAACTCTGAAGATCAAAATGAATATATTCAATATGAACAGAACTTAGAAAATGATTAGAAGTTAGAGCATTATTCCACTCCTCAGTGGAATAATACTACACAATTGTAGCACATGCAATATATAAAAATGAAGCTTGAATTGCAGAGGATTTGAGTAAGGCACTGTTGAAGCTTTTTGGGCAACAGTGTTGTCTCTAAGGCTGACAAGGATGCTCCTGGTTTGTGAAAGCAAGGCTGGATAGCAGGCCCAACTTCATTTGCGCTTGCGCAGTAAAAGCCTTAGGGAAAACCTCGGATCCAGTTTTCCTGGATCTGTGGGTTTATTGAACTTGGATAGAGCCCTCTTTCCACGCCAAAAGTTGTTCCCCATCATTGTATTATATTACAGTCAACCAGTTACGCCGTGTCCTGTCCTATTTCACTTACTCTTCTCTGTTTGCCTGTTTTATTCTTGGTGTTCAATCTTAAAATCAACCTTCAAAGTGTCCAGCTCCTGCTCAGAAAACCTCAAATCTAACCAGCAGATCTAATTCACCCCCCTATGTGGCTTTTTGGCTTAAAAGAAGCAATAGTGAGTACTTCTTTTATCCTTCTGTCCCCATTCTGGTTCCTTAATTGGAAAAGCACTTTGGTTCCACCTTCTGTTACGCAGAAACCCATTGTTTTCTTAATCAGATACCACCCTGCTTTGCAGATCTCTGATTTAGAGGGCATCTACAAACACCCCTGCGCCAGCAGGCCCCTCTATAAAAGAATTATATTCTTTTATATCTTCCTTTTTACTACTTTTCTACGTGAAAATACCCCACTCTACCCTTCATTTGCACTCTTATCACCTTTCGTAGCTAAAAGGTACTAGCCCTTGGCATCACAGAGGCTGACAGGGCAGGTACCCGCCTGTTTTTTCACCTCAAATTCAGACACCTGCACCCGTACCCGGCACCCGTTGGCGGGTATTAACTTAATGAAGTCCCTCCTGGTTTTGGAGGGCAGGTGGGCCCCGCAGAGCCTCCAAAGGAGGTGAAGTCCCTCCTGGTTTTGGAGGGCAGGCGGGCCCCGCAGGGCCTCCGAAGGAGGGACTTACGGCTAATGTCCCCTGCCTTGCTCTACTCTAAAACGAGTTTGTGTGGTAACAATTTTAAAACAAATCTCACAGCTTCACCATAGCAGTTGTTGTGAATCTGAATAGACATTCATGTTTGCCTGATTTTTATCTTTCATCCTGATGGATCCACATCCCTCAGAGTTGCAACAACACTGCTCTAAAAAATTGTGAAGTATTGGTTGAGCATTGAACTAAATTTTATGGAGTTTCACCTGTGCCATAGTTGACTGTATTACAGGTGATACTTCTTCTTAATAGCTTTCTTGCTGCAATCTTGTATTTCAACATCAGTTGCTGTATCTCATGTATTGCTCATTTCCACATTTGCATAGCATACTGTACAACAAAGCATGAAAGCAATCATAAATCACAAGAATCCTTAAAAATCAAGTTTCTGAGTCATGGAATAAATGTGGAGAGGACTAAAATGAATCTGAGAATGCAGCGCACATTTTATTCACAGGGCATATCTTTGGGAGACAGAAACTGTGGAGTGTACAGCCAGCCGAGTAAAAAATGGCCTCAAATGGTTTTAGAGTAGGGCAGGCTGGGGCAGATAAGGAGTAAGTCCCTCCTTGGAGGTCCTGCGGGGCGAAGACAGAGGGGCTTCATTAAGTTAGTGGCGGGTACCTGTTGGAAGCCAACAGGTACCGCAGATGGGTGCCGGGTACCCGCAAACAGGTACCTGATGACATCTTTAATAACCCAGAGATTTAACATCTTGATGTTGTCATGGGTTTTCAAAAGGAGAGATCATTGAGGAAATATGTTTTTGTTCATCATTGCCTTGTTAGCATCTCAAGACATGTGTAAATGTTCAAGAAGTGTAAAGAATTGTGTGTTGTGGGATTTGAACCAACGACCTTCTACATTCATGAGAGCTGCTCTAATACCACTGAGCTAAACACACATTGGTCTTAAAAGTAACTGTTGGATGATGCAATGATATGGCTCAGTCACACATATTGGGCATGAAGCACATATTCCATCAATTCCAACAACATGCAGTGTATCTTTTTTTCCATGCCCAGGCCACATTGGTTGCACTTTGTTACCAGGTCCTTGAGAAACTCAGGGCTGGAAATAACTGGGGATTCTCCATTTTTAGTGCAACAAAGTGCCACTCTCCTTGAATGTATCCAATAAAGATTGGTGGATTATTGTCTGGTGGACAGAAATGAGGAAAGCATGATTGAGAGCCTTCATTTTTGGTGTAGAAAAATACTGGTGCTTCAAAGGCATTTGCCATGGCTTCACCCATGGATGGCATGATCAAGTATTTGTTGATGCCACAGGGCATGGTAGAGGTTGAATTGATGGTTGCTAATGCCCATTCAATATTATCAAATGTACCTTTTTGAATGTAACATTCTTTGCGTGATATCATTTCAAGATATAAAGTGCGACAGTGTGGTGACCCTGTTCCTTCTCAAAAATCACACTCATTTACCCCTCTAGAAATATAAAACCCCAAATATTATTACAGAATCAGATTCTACACCTCATTTTATCCATAGTCACTCCCTTACATCATCCTGGATTTCTCAATGGTTTAGTAGTTATACTCATTCTTAGATTCTTGGCCACTTTTCTACATTTCTAAGTCCACAATATTACATCAATATAGGGTATATTACATCATAGCTTTATTCCCCATATAGCCAATATCCCGCAATCATCCTTTTGTGTCTTAGTTTCTTTGAGTCATCATTACTTCACATTTCATATACACTCTTTGGTCATTCTACCTCACATTTTGTTCATCATGACTTCATCCCCATTCTTGATCTTTGGATAAAACCCTCTTTTGGCCATTTGCAACATATTTCCTTGGTTCATCTGTTCATCTTGGCTCTTCTCTGCTATGGAAATTCTCCACATTCCTTCCAAATTGTTCTATCTGTTCATCTTCAGCATTTGTGGCCAAGATTTTTGCTCATTGGTATTGTTCCCTTGTAAACTTCTCAGATATAAATAGTCCCCACTTATCTGTTGTTTTTTCCTCATGCACTTGATTCCCCATATACTACCTGTATGAACATTTAGCCTACTTTTAATCTTTACAATTGCTCTCACAGAAATATATCTGCCCCAAAGATAGACCTTCTGCCTCTTTTACATCTGTAGGATTGATACAAGCAAACATTAGTGTCAAGATTCTAAGTCAAAGGAATAGCCACACCTTTCTTTTTCTTAGTGCAACTCTCCCCAAAGCAGTATTAGATCTGAAGGCAGCCTCAACAGCACTTGTAGCACAACATACATTATTAGTAGTGTAGTTGACTATTTCCCTTCTCAAGCTCTTTTATGATTGAATAGTAGTTCCACAACATCCCCTCAGATATGACTTCTTTGTGATTCAATTTGACTCCTTGAACACGCTTGATATTTCTTCCTGGATAATTGCTCAAAAGTACACTTGGTAATACTTCTGTGGGAGTTGATTTGGGATAATGACCATGGTGAGAGGGATATTTGTCTGAAGACTCCAGTACAGAAGAGTTGTAACCCATGGCCTTTTGGATCATGGGGTTTTCCTTGAATAGGGCAATTACCTCTGGTGCTGCCTTGAAGTAATGCTGATTGACATGGTTGTAAAGCGTTGTTCCTTATAGCAAATGTCTCATCATCTGATATTCAGTGAAGCTTTTGGCAATATCTCTTCTAGGACTTTGTCTGTTTGAGTGTATAGAGCTGGAAATAATTATCCCATTGAAGCTCTCAAATTTTTCAGTAGCAAACAAGCTTGGATTTCCCAACCCTCTGATTGATTGCGTGAGGTGTCTGAGAATGTGGAACTTGTGCTTGTTAACCCATCTTGCAGACATGAATGATACATGATATAACAAGTTATTGATGTGACAGTCCAGTTTATGTAAATATTCTTCCATATTCTCAATTCTGGTCTTGAATGCAAGTTGTGAAAATAGACACAGTGACTTCCACATGTCCTCCTCCTGTTGAGTCATGAAAGGGAAAAACACAAATGGTGCCACCTGTAAGACAATCCTGAATTCTTTTCCAACAAAGCTTTTATAATGGGTGACCATGTAATTTGGCTGGATTGGAGCAATTTTCAGTCCTTCAGTATTGAAAGCTCGCCAACGGGCCTCAAGCTGATATAACTCAGGTGGTTTCAATTGGCCCATGAAAGCCCTGGGCAAGTACTTCACAACACCAAGCAGGATTGCATGCAATGATTCAACTGGGGCATCTTTAGCACCATCAAAGGCATTCAACTTGAGAAATGGGTTGTACATTCTATTAGGTGAATCAGACTCTAGCTTAATGATATGTTCCCTTAATCAGTTCAAGATTTATCCGATCTTTGAGGCCATAAAGTTGTTATTTCCTCTCAAATTCTGCAACGGTATCATTTTGAGAGCTTCTCCATAAATCCTTTGTTCCTTTAATAGTATTAATCCAGTTTCTTGGTGGTGGTAGTGCTGGATGACCAAAGAAGGATTGGATGTAACTCATTGAACATTTGACTTCACCTTGATTGCATTTCAATTCACACATCCTGCAAGGATTGTTAGATGATCCTGGGTGTGGAGTATTGGTAATCTCAGAAGCCATTGGAGAGTCCCCTAGGAAGCAAAGTGGGACACTCATGAAGAGAACTTCCTCATTGATGCTTGCATCAAAAGCCACAGATCCCTCCGTTGAAACTTCACTGCAATAATTTTCCCTTTGCTCAGTGCACAGAAATTTTTCATCTTTCATGAGGAATTGCCACTTACTTCAACTGTTCCACCACACTCTCAGCCAATTCCAATGGTCCAGCCTCATTGGAGGCTGTAACAAAATGGCAGTTATAATCCATGTTTGTGAGTGCAGGTGGGAGACCACTGAGGGTGAAGCAGAAAGACACATGCTTATTCCACCTCTTTGATCTATTACCAGAAGTGTCATCTGCATACAGGGTTATTGGAACATGTTGGATAATTCTACCTTTTGATTTAGTACGCCATGGATTTGGAACTGGTATTTTTATAAATAGTGAACCATTCCCACCACCTGATTTCATGAAACTAATGTGACAATGAAGGCATCATCAAGAGGGGTAGTTAGTTGGATTAGGGTTTAGGAGCCGCGTGCCTCAACTCAGTGTATTTAGATTAGGTTTCAGCTGTCCCATATTTAGATCCTCAGTTGTAGTTTCCTTTGTCTCTTTTCTTTCTTCACTCACTCTCTGCGTCACTCTTCCTGTACCTCTCTCAGGTACAAGTCTTCCCTTGCTCTCTTTGCTCACCTAACTCGGAGTCTCTATCTCCTTGTTGCTCACTGCACTTTGCTGGTCATTTCTCAGGTACAAGTCTTCCCTTGCTCTCTTTGCTCACCTAACTCGGAGTCTCTATCTCCTTGTTGCTCACTGAACTTCGCTGGTCATTTCTCAAATAATTTTCACTCCTTTATCAGCACAAAACACATGTGAATTTGAAAGCTCTGATTACTTACTGATTATATGATAACTATATTTCTGCATGAAAGGATTCCCATTGAAAGTTTTGGGCTCTTCATTAATCAGACTGAATTGAGAAACTGGAACATTTATAAGACCCATGTAATTAAAATCACTATCACCAGGAATATGCATTTGAAAATCCCTTGCCCCAGGTGGGCCACTATTTAATGGGATATATTTAGGTTTGATGCATTTTGTATATATTTTTTTTGCCCACTGGTAGAAAAATATGGGAACCACAATGTCCCCTGATGGGCCACATAAACCAACTGGCTCAAAAATGTAGAGATGCTTTCCACCATATGGCACCATCTGCACACAGTATTCACAAGACAGACCTTCCCTCCATTTCTAACTTTGAGATAGAGAATGAACATCCTTCCCCCTGGGATCATGTGGATAAAATTGGAGTTCATGAACAACATAGGGATTGGCCAGTCCCTATTCATACCAAAGTGGTCAGCCGAAACACAAATTTCCTATGAGCAAGAAGACTGCAAGAATACTTACTGCTCCTATTATAGATTTCAAGCTTATAGAAAAAGTTTTATTTCCCAGAACTGCACTGCCAAAAAAAAACCATCCGGTGGGCTTGTCTGACACGGCATTGGACACAATTGTCCGATGCTATGTCGGACAAGCCTGTCCAACAGGTTTGTCCGACATGGGATCGGAAAATTTTGTCTGATGCCATGTTGAACAATCCTGTTTGATGGGTTTGTTCTATCTGTCCAATGAGTAAAAACTCATTGGAAAAATTGTTCGAGTCTTTTGATATGTTGCCAAGCCGGTCATGGACTTGCTTGGCGAGCTCTTCTCCCAGCAGGCCAATGACCTGCTTGGCGAACTTTTTGCCAAGCAGGCCAATGACCTGCTTGTCAAGGAGCTCGGCGTGCAGGCCAATAAACTGCTCGCAAAGAGCTGACCTGTGTCCTGCTTGGCGAGATCTTTGCTGAGCAGGCCAATCACCTTCTTGCAAATAGCAGGCCGGCCTGCTCTGAGCTCGCCAAGAAGGCCACTAACCTGTTGGAAGAGCAAGTCAATGACCTGCTCACAAAGTGCAGGTAAATGACCTGCTCTGAGCTTTCCAAGCAGGCCACTAACCTGCTCGCAAAGAGCAAACCAGCCTGCTCTGAGCTCGCCGAGCAGGCGAATGATCTGCTTGCGAAGAGCAGGCCGGTCTGCTCTGAACTAGCCAAGCAGGCCAATGACCTGCTCGCGATGCGCTTTGTGAGCAGGTCATTGACCTGCTCTTTGTGAGCAGGTCATTGACCTGCTCTTTGTGAGCAGGTCATTGACCTGATCTGCTCTTCGCCGAGCAGGTCTTTGGCCTGCTCAGCGAGCCCTTCGCCGAGCAGGTCTTCGGCCTGCTCAGCAAGCCCTTCGCCAAGCAGGTCTTCGGCCTGCTCAGCGAGCCCTTCTCCAAGCAGGTCTTCGGCCTGCTCAGCGAGATCTTTGCCAAGCAGATCAGCTCTTTGCCGAGAAGGTCAGCTCTTCGCCAAGCAGGTCTTTGGCCTGCTCAGCGAGCTCTTCGCCAAGCAGGTCTTTGGCCTGCTCAGCAAGATCTTCGCCAAGCACTAGGTCTTTGGCCTGCTCAGCGAGCTCTTCGCCAAGCAGGTCTTTGGCCTTCTCAGCAAGCTCTTTGCCGAGCAGGTCATTGACCTGCTCAGCAAGCTCTTTGCCGAGCAGGTCATTGACCTGCTCAGCAAGCTCTTTGCCGAGCAGGTCATTGACCTGCTCAGCGAGCTCTTTGCCGAGCAGGTTGTTGAGTTATCCGGAGCTGCGCAAGAGCGCAGCAACCGCAATTGTCACTACATCGGAACTCAGAACACCTAAACCTAACCCAGCTTCAAACAATACAAAAGGAAGATTTGCCCGCGTCCCAGTCTCTTCTTCACACGCTCAATTATCAAAGTGAAGAAGAGACTGGTGAGCAATCAATCATCATTCAATCAAACCAACAAATGTAGCACATAACTCATAACAATATTCATTTCTATTTTTCCTTTTCTACATAGATTTCTCATTGTCTCCGCGTGTCCTTCAAACCATTTTCCCACATTCATCTAAACTTCTCATTGCAGGTATGGTTTCTTTTATATCAATTGCATGTTCTTTATTAATTTCATTCCTAACCATTTCATATGTTTTCCTAATTTCTTTCGCATAAATCAGGTGTGTGTGCTAAGTTGAGTAGATTGTTGAGGTGGTTACTAAAAAAAAACGTCACTATAAAATTCAGGTTTGCTAGTCTTATTCATGTTATAATTTTCTATCTCTTTCTTTATATTCTCTTCTTTACTTTCATTTTAGAAATAAAAACACACTCAATTATCAAAGTGAAGAAGAGACTGATTTCTCATTGTCTCTGTGTTTCCTTCAGACCATTTTCCCACAGTCATCTAATCTGCTCATTTCAAGTGTGTGCGCTGAGTCGAGTAGATTGTTGAGGTGGTTACTAAAACAAAACATCACTATAAAATTCAGGTTGTTCCTATGTTAAATTCTAGCCAAAATTACATGGTAGCAAGAGATCAATGGCCGATGTGAGAACTCCTTTTGGGATGGGTTGGCAGTCCTGTGAGGGGGAAATAACTGAGATAATATTTCAACTATATATGAACTATTTATGACTGTTACGGGTGGTTTGAAAGACCTGCCCCTCTAATATACTACGTAAGAGCTAACACAAAAACTTATTTATTTGCTGTGGCTAACTAATGATAGAGAAAAACTGATATGTAGTAGTCTTGTATCAGGCTTAGATCAACTTTCTTCTTCAGCAATATCACCTTTAGTGTGCGTGGATCTTTAATATGATGTAGTGGATGAGATAAGATAAGTGAAATTTGATAGAGTGGAAGTGATGATCAAGAGTATACTTTGAGTTGAGCGATAAGAGCTAATGAAATCTTTTTATCTTTTGTACTTATGTGAAATAGATGAAGATGAATATGGAGTCTGATAATGGAGGGAAAGAGTTGGGGTCCGTGTGTGTTAGTTGAGTAAGTTCTTTTCTTTTCTTTTTTACCTAATCTTATTGATGAGTGCTTGATGAGTATGATGAGTAAGTCTATTTGATGGGATGGGTGTCCAGTGGGTGCCTGGTGAGGTGGGTATCCCTTGATGAGGTGGGTATCCGTCGCTGGATGATTCTGATGAGGGGGAAGAGGCCCTCCTTTTATATTGAATAGTGAGGTATTTTTGCTGGTGTGAAAATCCTTTGAGGCATTTTTGCTGGTGAGCATCTGAGCCATGTCTTCTGATTGGTCAGAACTTGATGTCTGAATCCTACGTGATGATTGGTCAGAGCTGAGCTGCGTGTCCTTATTGGTCAGAACTTGATGACAGAATTCTTCTAGAGTTTTCCTGTCTGAACCGTGAGCTGTGATTGGTCAGAACTTGATGGGCCAATTCTTCTTGAGACTTCTTG